>VNJQ01007356.1:0-163301 GCA_008042515.1 Drosophila truncata
TCATGGTAGGCAATCAAATCGGTTTTCTGAATCTCTTCGCTGTTTGGATCTACACCCAAGGCCAGACATTTTTGAGCTGCTTTGGAAAGAAGGACGCCGTCGCCAAGTGTTGTCTTCAAATATTTTATGCTTATGTTCTGGGCCGAAATATTATAAATTTTTCCTAAATGTTCTTTTAAACCGAATATAGTTGCTTCATCTTCAATTTTGTATTCTGGAAAACTTGTGTTGTCTTCAGTTAATAATTTCAGAAACATTGTGAAAATAAATATTGTATTCTTATGTTTTTGAAACGATGTGTTTTGTACTGGAGTTGAGGTTGAACTGAACTAAGCTACACCAGCTTTGGGTTCCATAACTTGACATTTCTCCAAAAAAATGTCATGGCTACTATGATTAGGAATTTTTAACAAATTTCCTTTTAAATGTTTACAGTAGGAGTTAAATTTTCTAGATTTTTATCTCAATGGTTAATATCCCAAGAACCTACACTTCTAACAGCGTCGATTCTATTTCTAAATCCTGCTCAGCTGCAGTTCCTTTAACTATTTACATATACACATGCCCATGTCTAACCCTTATGGTCTACACAGTATTTTTTAAATCTTTATTATTTGTTAAAGAATGATATTTCTAGAATGCATTAGGCATATTTCGGGGTTAAAAAAAACTTCTATTTGTCTTTTAATTTATGAAAATGCACCGAGCATAACCGTCTTTCTAATTAGTTGTCAACGGCTGTACATAGCTTATCAATCCCAACTTAAACATAATGCTTTTTGGGAAGTCATCGCTTGATTTTGGCAATTCACTGATAAGAAACCTTTCACCTTCACCCCTTAGCCCTTATTTAACGTCATTCTATTTCAGAAAAGCTCTAAACTACAAGCTTCATTTCAAAACAAATTAATAAATTATTTGAAATAGATTTTTGCTTAATATAAATTGTATAATTCATATAAATTTTTACTAAATAGTAATGGAAAATATACAACTTCAAATCAACGCGACATATTATTAAATTAATTAATTTGAAAGCTGTATGATATAATGATACGATATTCATGGCTTCGACGTATGTATATAATAATGAAAATGCATTCAAATGCATTTCAAACTTCTGATCAAAATTATAAAGCCCTGCAAGGGTATTAAAAATATAAGTATACAAAAATTCAAGTACCCCATTGCACAAAATCATATATGCAATTAATAAGAGCTCATTAATTAAGCCACGACAGATTTATTAGTAGTCTAAGCCAAGCCATAGCCTTCCCATGCCAAATGAGTGTGAGAAGGCAGGGCAGTCAGCCGAAAGTGGCATTGTTTTTCCCGCCAAAAGTGAAACGGCAGCTCGGCGATTCGAAAATTTCCAACATCCGTTGCCGAGTGGAGTGGGAAAATAATGAAACTGAAATTTCGCCCACATCTCCGCTATGTAAATGAAGACTTGCGCCTGCGCACGCGTCAAATTGGAAACGGAATTGGACGTGGATGTGGATGTGGATGTGGTTGTGGATGTGGGAGGCCTAAAACCGAGGCATGGCCATCTCGTGGGCGAGCGGTCACTCTGTGGCGTTGGTCCCCGCTGGCTAATTGATGAAAATTCAGCCAAATTATGCGCAAGTTGCTCGCATTTTGCGTGGTGTCTGCGGCAGGCCGCCTGAGCTCCACATTTGGGCAAGAGTCGTTACTACCTTATAATCCATGCCGAACTATTCTGTAATATTGAGAGCTTATTGCTTTTCACCTTACAAGGCACACAGAACACAACGAATGCCAATAACGCGCCTTTATGGGTTTCAATTTGGGGCAACGAACGATCAAAATTGATTAATTTTTTACTGTAACAAATATTATTTTCTTTGTGTTTACGGTTTCTTAACAAGACAATAATTTAACCTTCATTCTTAGGAATAAATAATTAAATAAATAAATATTATCTTTTACTATGGCAGTTACTATTTTTAATAAATATTTCTTTTTTACATTAAAAAGGTATTTGTCGACTATTTATTGTTTCCTGAGCTAATATTTCAATTAAACACAAATCTTTACTTTCTAAAACAATAAAATATTAAAAAAAACCCACGAAATAAGAAATCGTTTTAGTAACAATATAATTTCTGTCATCTAAATCTAAAAATCCATCTGTGCATTATTGAGACCTCCAGGGAAAACCTCAACTAATATTTTTTTAGAGTACTTAACAAACCCAGAAAGCCAACATCTAAATAATGTCATATCAAGATTATGGTTTAATGATGCGAAAGTTAGTAATATCTTTAGAGGAAATCACAAACCCACAAAACTTTCATACCCTCCAGCAAGTGTTTCCTATTTATTGAGCTTGTCATCGCAGCATCTCAATTAGCAGGCTTTCGACGAGATTTCGATTTGGTTCTTGCATAAGTAGGAGACGCTATCTTCACCAAGTTCCCGATTCCCACACAAAGACAATGGCGCATTTCTCATTTTGATTGCCGTATTATGATGATGACGATGGTTTTGTCTGTGACTCTCGTTTGGAGACGGCTTTTCACTGCTGCAGTTTTCGGTTTCAATTTCCCATCGCCTGAGACCGTATCCCACTCGCAGCCAGCATGTGTTTTATTATGATTTTCGCCGCTTTTCAGCTCCAGTTCGGCCCGAGCTCACGCTTTCATTTGCGTTCGGAAAATGACCCACTTCCGGATTAGCATGCCGGGTCCACTTTTACTGTGTTCCATACTGCGTGGTAGTATACTCCAACTGACAAAGGGCCCAGCACAGGCACAGAACCATCGATGATGGGGAGGAACAGAGGCTAATGATGTCGTAGGTATCCACTTGATAATAAACATCCGCCGCGTTCCGCAGTGAGTAAGTGTGTTGCATGTTTGTTGCATTTAATTGTAATTTATTTGCCGGACCCAGGCAGAATGTTTTTCCATCGATGGGGGAACAGAACGGAAGCAAATATTTTCCGGTGGAAGCTGCCCCGGCCAAAAGGGAAGTCGCTGCCCAGTTCCACTTCGTTTTTTCCATCGTTCTATGATGCATTGATTGATTGTAGGGGCAGGTCCAATGGGCTAATGGACTCGCCGAGCCCTCGATAAGCAGCTTAACCCCATTGGAGTTGACTTAACCCTCGGAAAAATATTTAATATATATTTTTTAACTACAAAAATAATATTTATATATTTTAGTACACCAAAAATCATAATACAAGACACAATGTCATGTTTTAACAAAAAGTTTATAAGTAAATTAGTAACCTTACTTTATTTACAATTATAATTCGACTCAAAAAATATTTTCCAACTTCCTTTAGCTTATTTTAACAACAATTTCAAACTCCCTTTGCTAGGGTTAAGGCAAAACTTAACCCAATCGAGTTCGCATGCCTGCAATGCCTTCGAATGACATCGATTTGCTGCCTTACGCGTACTTCTCCGACCGCTGCGTTCTGTCGGCTTTTGCTTAAAGGAAAAAATTCCAATTGAAGCAGCCTGCCAATTGGCGTTCGAGTGGAGCGATCGAACAGCAGCAGCAGCAGCAGCAGCAGTCCCCAATCAATCAGGCATAAAGGGAAGCCAGAGCGAATTGCTGGCTAATTTTACGCAATACACGCGAAGAATGCCAAGGAACGCGGCGCACTGCGGCCGACAAAGGAAGCGGCCAGGCCACTTCCTCCTGGCAAAGAGTCCACACCTGAGCCCGGGGCTTCAGTCATCAGTCAACCCCCCCATGGGTTACCTGGGGAAGCTGGGTGATTGGTGACCCCCGACTCGCCACCAGCGGGCGACTCTTCACACCCGAGCCGGCATAATTGCCTTCGAACAGAAGCAGCCAGGTTAATTAGCTGCTGGTTTGGGGTTCGGGGGAATCCTCGCCCTCCTCCTCGTGTGGCCAGAAATCAAAGCGGAAATTGTTTATTAAACAAATCCACAGGCAGTTCTGGTGTGGATAATGGTCTTTTAATTGAGTTCTGGTGCGTGCTAGAGCCCATTATTATTGATTCGAAATTGAGGATTGGATCACATAATAGCCGGGTTGTCACTGCTCCGGAAGCCTAACAAGCATGCAGTCTGGAACTAAACTTATTTTTGAGAGGATTGGGTTCTCAATAGAGACCTTAATTTTAATCACAAAAGTGAAGTTGGATTTGTAACTTCAGTGGGATTTCGTAAGTGGATCATTTGCATTTGTCAATGCGATTGGCACACTTTATAATGATCCGTGGCCGCAGATCTCGAGTCAGCATTCCATTATAATCGATATCGTTACCATTCACTTTCATTCACCGAAATTATGTTGCTTGTTCAGAGTAAAATGGCTTTGTAATTGAGCCTACTGACATAAAGCTACATATCTTATATTGAGAAATATTGATTTTAATAATTTTGCTGAGAGATTATTAAAAGAAATCATTGTGGCATAAAATTACTCAATATAGTTTACTATTTAAGAGTCATTTTATATATTTTCTGTATTTTTTTCTATTAATTTTAGCAAAATATATATAAAACATTTGCTTCTGTATAAGCTATACTTCGCAAAGAAGTTTGTATTGAACGTGGGTGATATCAGCATTTAAAATAGAGGTCGTGGTTGGCATGTAGGCGAGTGGCCACTGTCTTAGTAGGTGTCACTAGTCTCTAATTGCTGAAAATTATGCAAAATGCTAAACGCAAATTACAAAGAGCTCTAAACTACAATATAACCACAAATGGCCAAAAGTCGTTTACTACCTTGTAATCCCTGCTCTGTTCGATGTTACATCGACAGCAGATATTGGATTTCACCGTACAAGGTAAGCAGAATTGGAAATCGCCCACCTTATGTGCATTTAATTTTCAATTTAGAGAACAGCTTTGGAGTAATGATGATTTCCATAGCCCATTGAGGCGGGAAACTTTCCTTTTCGTATGCAGCACTAATTCGGCTAATCAACAGCCGCGGTATGTATATATGTATCTTCACCCACTATCATTACATCATAATAGATGCGGCATAGATCTGGGCATGAAATCGACTTCCGTCCGACACGCACTTGAAAATGATGCGAGGGGAAAGTTATCAACATCGCATTACCATTACCATCCGAGAGTCGCCTCAATGAGAGTGAGTCTGAGCCTGGGTAATTCCAAACGCCAAAACAATGACACATAAATCGCTGAAAAAACAAAATCAAGCGTAACATCAACATTTTCCCATTGAATGCCGTACGAATTCATCGGTTGAAGTGCCATGTGGAAAGTTGCAAATTGGCCGGGCAATGTGGAAAGCCAGGCAACAAGTCGCTCGTACCATTCCGTTGCTGCCTCTCGCTGGTAATGTGAGAAAAAGCGAAGTGCAGCTGGCACAATTGTGACGACTGCCGCGCATCCATGAGATACTTGTGCACTCAGATACTAGGCAATTGTCTAGCTGCCGTTGCAGTTGTAGTTCCATCAAGTGGGAGGCGTGTTGTCACTCCCTTCGAGACCAGTCCAACGCGATGCTGTTTTGAAATTCAATTCGTTTTGGCTGACATATGCCGTCACTTATATAGACTGGAAATGGAGTACAGACTATAATAACTTTTCCATCACAGTTTATATTATTTTCTCTATAAGGTTATAGGTATTTTTTTTTTTTAATATCTTCAAGGTTATGTCATGTACCGAGACTTAGAACATAATTAGAGTTTATATCGGGGCAGCTTATGTATCGCCCACTCGAGTTCACCTAAGCGAGTAGCCTTAAAACTATTACACCCAGCATTGATGTAGGTCGTTGGTTTCCCAAGACTGGCTGCCATCCGCCGACATATGGCAAAAGTATAAAAGTCGAGGCGCATAAAAATCATCTTTTGTTTTTATGAGCCGCGCCAGAGGCATCCGCCCGCACACGAGGCAGTGACATAAGCTGCCGTTTTTTTGCCTTACATAACTGATGGATGGCTGATGTGTCTATATAAATATATGTATATCCCACATACGTATATATATATAGTATAGTATAGTATATGCAGCTCTGGTTCTTGGCCAGGTTTTTGGCGGCTAATTAATGGGAAGCCCGACAGGTTGGCGCGTGGCAACTTTTTCTCTTTCGGCGCCTACACTCTTGTATCGCTTTGTTGCCGACTTGATTGCATATCTGTTGATGTGTTATTTTTTATGGGTTCGCATTCGATTTTGGAGCCTGCTGCTGCTGCTGCATTTTCTGCGTGGGCCCCCGAAAAACAAGCGTTGGCTGAAAAACAACCCAAAGACTCGTTTCCATGAAAACCAAATTCATTCATTCACTAAACTCGAGTCAAGCTTTTAGTTTTTCATTGATAAAATGAAAATGAACATAGTTTGTGAATGGATCTTGTGGCTGGTTTAATTGGGGCTACAGGTGTTTATAGCTGAGTCTTTATTTGCATATCAATAATACGGGAAGAGAAGGGCTAAAAGTTCTAAAAGAAGCGTCTTGTATATTGTATTGACGGGTTTTACTACTCCTCGGGGATTAACATATTTTAAAGCGAGATATTTGCCTGTTGCAAGACAATTTATCTCTTCTTTGTCGCCTTAAAAATATCCAATTATTCAGCCGCTGTCTCTGTTTTCACATTCTTTATATATTTTCGGGGTCGGCCAACAAAGTTTTCCCCCATCAGGCTCATCAATCATCAAAAGGCGAAATGGCGCATTACGCCCCAGTTGCGAGGTTTGGTCCAGACCGACGAGCTTCCAATATTGTCACCACATCGAGTTTTGTAACCAAAAATTAATTAGCCTTTGGCGGAATTTTAAGTACACAGCAAAAAAAATATAATAAACTAAAAGAAAAGGAAAAGTGGTTTGGATTAGGCTAAGCAAAAAAAATATAATAATAATAATATAATATATAAAATATATTATAATAGATTTTGATCTTGAAAAAAGAAATTATTTATATTTATTTGTTAAGTTAAAAAATTATTAAATTGGAAAGAATAAAGGTGAAGGAAACTCGTGTTATTAATATTAAATTGGAAAAATTATTTATATTTATTTGATAAGCTAAAAATTATTAAATATATAAAAGAAAAGAAAGGAGAGGAAATTGTGTGATTTAGGTGACTTTCTGTAGGAGAAGTTTAATCTTCTTTGCTCTTTTTAAATTAAATTGAAGTAAGAAACTAAAATAATAAATTAATAACCAAGAATTGATATGAAATAAGCATCTGTTACTACAGTTTAGTAACTTATAACTTTACTATAAAATATGTTATTAAAATAAAGCTCTCGCTTTATATATGGCATTATTTTTGGGCGTGTTTATCCATATGTACCCTCTGAGTTGGTGAATTCGCTCCGCTCTCGCGTCAACAAAGCATAAACGCACTTAACCCACTGACTGCCAAGTACTGAATACTCCGCAGCAATCGAGTAACAATAACATTGGGAATCGCTACTGGACACCCCGATCCGAGCTGAACTGAAGCGAGCTGACCAAACAAATTGAACGCCCCCGCCCTTTGGCCCATGTCTGCCCGCTGCGCTGCGCTCTTTGTGCCCAATTGAAAACTCAGCAAGTTTTCAAAACAATTTTTGTGTGTATGTGCCACCGAAGAAGTCAGGGAACTGGGGAGCAGGGAGCAGAGAGTGGAGTCCGAGTTCGAGTCCCATGCTGAGGGCGCCTTCGTACTGGTGCTGGTATTGTGCCGGCCGGCAATTGTTTTGTCCAGATCAAAAAGCGCTGATTAAAGCAAGTCGTGCGGCCCCCGTCCCGGCAAAGCAATATGCACTTTCAATTCTGGTTATTGTTGTCATCGAAGTGGTTTGCTTTTGGCGCTAAAGGGTGTGAGAGGGTATATATAACTCAAAGGGATTTTAAAACAATTTTTGAGTCAATAATTGATTAACACTTTTCAAAAAAGAAACAGTTTAAATAAAGAATTTAGGCAATAATTTCTATAACTAAATAGTTAATATTTAGCTCATAACAAACTCTTTTTTTAAGCTAGAATTCAAACCCAAAACTATCTCAAGTAAAAAAGCAGAGCATTCACCATTCTCCTATATGTATTCCTCCAAAATTTTGTTTGGATTTGGGTTAAGCGCTCCAGCAAACGCCAAGTCATGCGTGGCGGGCAGGAGAAGAACGGCTTTGTTTGGAGATCAACGCAGTTGCAGTTCTTCGGCCCCATAGAGAGTGGTGATGGTGATGGTGATGGTGATGGTAGTGATTCTATCGGCCCCACAGAGATTAATGACTCCAAGCCTAGAATATGTAGCATTTTTTGGAATTTTAATTTGATTTGTGGTTTGGTTTGCCTCACTTCAACGGCCATTCTCGTGGAGCATATTCATTAGGCGTGAATTGTGAAGATGCGTAACGCCCTGTCCTAAGTAGTTAATATAGGGGTTACTGTTAAAACGAGGCGAGCCAGCCTCAAAGTACGCCATACTATATTAAATAATTATAGGGCTGAAACCCCAGGAATGTGCCGAGACACAAAAGCTGTGGGCCGACGATAGGAAAACTTGACCCTTCAATAAATGGAGATGAGTAATGGAGAGTGAACAACAAGTTCTTTGGAAGTTCAGTGAAACTGCTGAAGCCAGTTTTTGGTTTTGAAAATTTTTGATTAGGGAACAAAAAATTTCTACATAATTTCGAAAGAATTTTCCCTTTTAAAAACTCTACATTTTTCCTTAAAAATAATGTTGTAACAATCACCATTTATTTAATGTGCTTTAAGAACCCGTTTTGGCACTTAAAATTAACCAATTTTTGTAGGTTTTTCTTGGCCTGCCTTGTCTAGCTATTTTTCATACCTGCTTACTGAGATTTGCTTCTTCACACCTACAGATAGTCAGAAATTAGCAAAAGAGACATGCCCAGAAAACGCAAACAACACAAACTAAAACTTAGTTCTTGGGAAAGATAAACTTGAAAACTCAACCACACCCTTGCCCCGCCAGAAACAGAGCCATCTGCCAAGTGGCCAAGTGGCCAAGTCGCATCAACGAGAACGAGAAAAAGCTTCCAAGTTGGCTTTTTGTTTGAGGCAGCGGAAATTATTATTAATTGCTCGGAATGCCTGCTGCCTCCTCCCAGAAAACGGGGCTCCACGAGACACTGGACAGTGGGACAGGGGACAGGGGACAGGGGACAGGGGACTGCGGACTGTGGACTGCGGACTGTGGTCCAGTGTCCGTGTTCTTGGCTCGCCTCTAATGGCTTCCGTTGGCGTGGCTGGAGTTTTTTTTTTTTTCCTCTGCCCTCCGCTTTGATATGTTTCCATACCAATCATTTCGATGACGTAAAGAGCCGCTTTTCATGGCCAAAAACTGGCCCGAGTTCTTGGCCCCAAAAAAGCAAACCGAGCTCTGTGTGCTGTGTGGGGTAAATGCGTTGGATTGCCGCGGATTACTTCGAGTACCGGGGGGTTATTGGCCTTGGCTGTGAGCGAGTTGCCCCGGCCGGCGTGGGTAAACAGTTGCGAGATTTGCCCGGCTTGGCCAAGCGTGTCCAGATGGTCGCCTTTTGCCAACAATTTGCAATTGCAGCTCCACTCGGAGTTGCAGTCCCAGTTCCAGCACTTCTGCAGCTCGGCTCAGTGAATGGGGAAGTTGGCCAGTGACTGCGACAACTCCAGCTCCTCCTCCTCCTCCTCCTCCCATTCCAACTCCCACAATACCTGGGGAGTTCCAGTGGCGGAAGCACGAAGCGTAAAGTTGAAAGTGGAGTGGAGCACAGGGCTGCACTGGGAACTATCTCCTTTAAAAGATATACTACTAATAATTTAAAATATTATAATAATAAAGTAAGCATCAGAAGGAAGGAAAAAGTCCAAAAAATATTTATAAAAATAAAAGCACTCTAAATATTGAATATTTTATTCCCAATATTTCTTCAAGTGTTTATAGGCAAAGGTAAAGCTGGCGGCGGGTGTCGGTGTCTGGAAGCCTGGACCATTGGTAGCTCCGCTGGGAAGGGCTCTCGGGCTCTCCAGGCAACAAAAGCCAAACAACAACAGACCGGCAGGGAAGGTGAACGACTCTCCCATTTGCTTAATTGAGTTTGAATGGCGGAACGAAAATGTTGCAACAAAGGCTAAGGGAAAACGTTGCCGTTGCAGTGATTTTCGTCGAGCAATTGGCGGGATTTCGAGGAGGGCTTTTCCATGGAGACCCAAGACATGGCGCAAGAGCTAGCCAGCTCCTCGGCGAACAATTGAACCTTCAAGTGTGTCAGCCTGAGAGAAGGGTGGGGAAATGTCTTAGGGAAATGCTCAAAGAATGGCTTAAAGCTAAGGGCCACTTTGTAGATTCATTCTTTTATAAATAACTAATAATAGAAAATTCTAAACATATAAATTAAAGGTTAAAGGTTTTTAAATCATAAAAAACTAAATAAAATCTCACTATACAAAATAGTTCCTTATATTAATGTATACTTTTCTTGTTAAATATTTATTAATTATCTATTTTTTGTAATTCCTTAATGTGTTAAAACATTTCCTTAACCAACTGCTCTTTTCCACAAACTACCTTCCCTTACAAGAAAAAAAGTATACAACTTGTAATGAAATTATCCACATAAACTTTAAAAGAAAAAGAAAAGTTATAAATTGCTTCAGAATTACTTGGATAAAACTTTCTGCCAAGTTGGGCAACTTGTGAGCCACACAGATACATTTACAGGCTACAAATGATGTTTGTTTCATGTAATAATTACATATTAAATTGTATTTAAAATCTTGAATTAAAAGCTGAATTTTTATAGCAATCCGTGACAAATATTGCTCACTAACTTAAGTTAAGTAAACTTGTTACTAATTCCTCAATGGTCACAGGTGTTTGGAAACAGAATGGATTGCTCAAGACCAACTGCATTGTGGCACCAAAGTTCTCCTCAACCAACTTATCATTCGCAACTTGCAATCTCATGAAATTGCTCAATTTCAAAGCGATGAAATGGAAGCCACCGCATCGGAGTCAGAGATCTATCTGAGCTCAGAGCCAGCTGGCTTATCGATCGAGCGGGTTTGCGATTACCACAGCTTCGCTCCACAAATTGTTTATTTATTTTGACACGTTCAGTTGCCGCTGGTCTTGTGGCTGAGTAAATAAAATAAAAAAAAAATTGCTCTCGTATTTCCGTAAACGCTGCCCGCCTTGCCCTTTTTGGCTCTTATTTATAGCTCTACTCCTCCTCAGACAACGACGACGACGACGACGACTACCGTTGGCTACTGTCTGCCCCGATCCGTCTGTAATTTGTTTACGGCCACTGTGTTGCCTCGATTAGGAGGCGGCGTTGACAGCTCCTCGGATGATGAAGTCTTCGGAGGCGGCGACATGTGTGGCAGCGACTCTCCAGTGTTTGTTTGTTGTTTATCTGCCGCGTGGCAATCGGCGCAGAGGCAACATGCGGCGACAGCGACCCAGAACATAGTCGCATACAAAGACAAGATGTATAAAGACACTGGAAAAAAACTATTGAAAAAGTACGAAGGTTAAGACATTTTAAGTATATTAATTGAAAACACAATCTTTGATAAAAACTTCATAGCAAGTCCAAGTCTTATAATATCTAAATTTTAATAAAAATTATTTAAAAATTATATTTTTAAAATTATTACTATTAAGAAACGTAGAAGAACTAAGGTAACGCACAGGTTAATGCACAAATTTGAGGTTTATGTCAGCCTTTGGGTTCACAAAAAGGGTAAATAAAATCTTTATAAAAATAATACAATCCCAAAAAGTAAATTTAAAACAAAACCATTATTTATTCCCACCTTTTAATTGTTATTTAATATATTTAACTATTAGTTAATATTTTTTCCCGTGTATTCTTACATATTTGCCTTAATGATTCTGACCCTGAACGAATTTGAAGTGGTTTCGGTTGCCTGACTTTGGAAGACGTAAACATGTCCAGGGTCCCATTCCTCTGACAGTATCCCGATGTGGCGGACTTCTGTAATTGCAGCGAATGAGTTATACATTTCTTGCCCAGTTGTTGCCACTGATGTCTGAGGGAGGGAAACATAAAGTCGCGGATGAGGAGCGGTTTCTTTCTTTTTTTTTTTTGAGAGAGAGAAACGAAGTGAAATTGGGTGACAGATGACTGATGGGAGTCGACTGTGATAGATGAGCTGCAAGCACAGTGCCCAAGGTTGGTACAAATCCAAATATAAAATCAATTAACTGAGCTATCTAAAATACAAACGATTCCCGCCGATATGAAACACAACAAAAGGTGTTTCCTTACCCCCTTTGATGTGGCACCGCACCTAGGATGTGACACTTCACAGCTGGCGATGGATATCCCCAGCAAAACTCACAAAGTAAATATTGACAGTGTAAACAAAAAGGGAAAAGTATAAATAGAAAATAGGTATGTATATTAAATCAGTCAAAAATGTAAGGAAAATATAAAATAATACATTTATAGAAGGACCTAAAAGTTTATAAAGAAAATAGAGAGAGTCTAGATAACTTTTGATTAAACATTTAACAATATTTTCAATTAATATTCAAGGAAAGAAAACTCTTAAAGATTTTGTTAAATTTAAAATCAAATATTAATGAAAAATTATGCATAAAAACACTTCTTTTAAACACTCAAAATGACAGTCTCTGCACCCATGTCAATGGTGCTCCAGCCCAAGGCATTAGCCACCAGTTGCTGAATCTGGCGCAATGGAGCTCCGGCCTTCTCCAACTCATCGGTCAGCGAGCGGTACTCCTTTAGAGACCGCACATCCCGCAGCATCCGGCGGAACTTGGTGCTGCGAATGAGGCGCACAGCATTCACCAACTCCGAATCGGAGGAGTAGAGTCGCAGGTACATGTCCCTCAGTGTGGCACGAGGAACTGCGTCACGGAGATCCAAGAGCAGACCACGTATGCCCTGTCGGCGGTTGGGCAACTTACTGGTAGGCGGCTCCAAAGTATGAATGTCGAGGAACACCCTCACGTACTCCACATAGTAGGCGGGGTCCAGCTTGAGCTCTCGACAGATAAACTCCTGCAGTGCCTGGTGCTGCTTGCTGGCCCTCAGCCGCTGGACATCCTCCTTGAGACGATCACTTCTCAGCAACTTGATTAAGCCCCGAACCTGAGGATCCTCCACAGCATTGGCCAGGATATTCTTTAGCCGAGCAGCAGGTAAAAGAGGGCGAGCCACCCGTATGAGGTTGGTGAGGCCACGTTCAGCGTTATTGGGACACTGCTTGTTATCTTTGGGAAGTAAGACATCCTCCACTGAAGCCTTGGTGGAAGAGGAACCTATGGAAGGAGCTTGTGTTGCCTCAACAGGCTGAGCTTGTTCAGGCACTTCCCGGGCAATCCGTAAATGCTCCTGCTCTTCCCACACAGGCAGCCAATTGATCTTGTGGGCATCCATCACTTCTTGATCGAGATCACTGGGCACCTCCAGCTCAGGAAACTCGTGAGAGCTAATGGGAAAGCCATTATCGGTTAAAGGGGTAGTGGAGTCTACAAGCTCCTGGAAAAGGGGATATAACGAGGTGAGGATATATTCTCAAATTAAAGATATTTTAGACTTCCCTACCTGCGACTCCTGTGAGTCCTTCAAAGAGTTTGCTCCTACCAGAAGCAGGCAGCAACCGAAGATGGCCAGCAGACGAATCATGTTGAAGCCAATTACAGAACTGTGCTTATCTCCATCGAGAATTTCTCTTTTTATACCCTGGGCACTCTTTATCTGCTGTTTAACCATCTCATATTTGCTTGAAAATTTCGCGGGCAAACACACTTGAAATCAGAGCGAAGAATCAACAAGAACGCATCACGACGAATCGCCCAAAAAAAAGTGGAACGACCTTGACAGGGGGAGCCTCATCAAGTAAGCTCATCAATCTTTCATATTGTGCCGTCATCGGAGCCGAATTGCATCGTAAAACACACTCAGCAGTGTATCCTGTTCTGTTTCGGATTTGTTTTGAGCATTTTATTGACGTGACTTTTACCCCGGATCGATTGTAATGCCCATAAAAATCATCAAGGCAACACCATCGGCAATCATCGTACCACACTTGAGCTTCTATAACACATACATACATATATATATCTATACTTCTAAGCCAATTTTCAGTTGTTGGGAAATTTGCAAGTTAATCTCTTTGATGGCTCTTCGATGTCATTCGCACAATGGCCGGGTCGATTTATTGTCATGATCTGCTTTTATTATATTGCAAATTTTATGCATTAATCAACTTTGGATTAGGCGCCCTGAATAATGTGAATTTTATGAGAGGAAGAGCTGTTTATGGAGCTGTTTGAGTAAATTTATTTATGTAATTTTTATGACAATTTCAATTGATGTTCAACACAAATTTGAACAATATTTAAAGGAAACATTATAAGCTTTAAATTGGTTATATCTTTATTCCAACCAATTAATCTTAATAATTTGCTACAATTACTTATTTAAAATCTAAGAAGTTTACCAAAAATGAAAGCATTCGAAATGAGCTATCAAATCTGAATCTAAACTGAAACCTCATCCTTAATCATCTCATTCCGCTCACGCATAAACGAGCGGTGAAGTCAGCATCAGCCTTAACGTAAACAATTCCCATCAATCCGATGGCCCGTTGAGATTTCCCTAGGCATCCGGTAGTATCAGATCCCCAAACAAGTTAGTTGCCATATAAAATCCTTTATATCCCATAAAAATCTTCACCAAAACACAATCAAATGAAATTTTATGTTAATCCGCAAAAAGCTCCTGGAACCGGCGACGACGAGCCGAGGATAAAGTGTCTACCATCTCAATTTGGAGCAGCAGCTCGCTCCCCAAAGCATGAATATTCATGCCAGAGTCCTTCGGGAGCGGAGGCGAGAAAGCCGCTTTTCCCTGCCCAGGAGCCTTGCCAATTCCGATACGCAAATGTTTCGCTCATTGTCAACAAGCGCCCGAGAGTTGGGGAACGAAGTGCTGAAACGGAAAATAAAACTTATTCCAGGCCAACCAAAAAGTAGAAAGGGGAAATCCCCTCCAGCAGCCTAATGAGTCCCACATGAATGCTGTGCAAATGATTTTTCGGGCTGACGCTTTTAAAATTTGGCGAAAGGATGGCTGGGAAATTGGTTGCCAAAAAAGCAGACAAAACCACAGCGAAAACAACAAGAGACAAGGCGAAATGAAAGATATGAAACTTCAGTCAAGGATATGGAAACCCACCGTTCCACGGCTACATTTCTCTTATGAATAATCGGGGCTTTCAAGGGAATCGTGTCACTGGGAAAAAGTAGAGGTTCTAGGCAGGAATACTTATAGAAATTTACTGGTCACAGCTTTTGAATTCTTAAATTAGTTTTTCTCTCATATTTAACTTTAATATTAATTAATTAAGCTTCCTTTTTGTAGTTGCGTAGTTAAAATAGCTTCGAAGAGGTAAAAATACTTCTAAAATCCTTCAGTTTTCTCCCCCATTTTCATTATATATAACATTTTCAAAAGCTTTTGTTCCCCTTTTACACTAACATTCATATATTTCCAGGAGATTACAGGCTCTAGAAATTTCACTAAAGGGTTTCTTGCAGTGGCTCGCCATCAATCTGCCGGCTGGCTGAGTGTCGGTATATACCCCTTCTTAGGGCCTGAAATATTGTTTCAATTGTTGTCAGTTGTTGGACGCCTATTTATAGCTGGAAACGAAAAATCCATTAGAATATTGCCGCAGACACAGGTCTTTGGCCGGCGCTCCCTTATTATTTTTGGGGGCAGACCAGGAGAGGTGTGCAAAGTACCTGTCCAGGTGGGAAGCAAGGAGTGGCAACCAAGTCCACATAAAGAAGCATTAGGGAATCGCCAGTGTGGCAGCGAGTGGATACGAGCAGTCACGCAAGGGGCCAACGCCCAAGGGCAGCAACTGCTTTTGGGGGGCTGGCAGACTGGAAGACAGGCAGACAGGCTCGACAGTCATCGGGATAATCCTCCCCCAAGTCCAGACAGCTGGGCAAACATTTAACGCGCCACGCCCCACATTTGCACCCCTAATTGATTCAAAAATGTAATTCAATCTGCATTTCGTTTGGAGTCAGCCGGAATTGGGTTTGGCTCCTCTGAAATTGGAAGATGGACGTGGATGTGGACATGGACGTGAGCTGCATTCGATTGCCTTGTCAATCCAATCCAATAAAGGCTCTCCATCAAACGGATCAACACATCGAGTTGCATGATTATCAAAACAAGAGAACACGAGCATCGAGTGCACAATCAACATGTTAATCATATTGTTGACATAACTGACTAATATCTCTGTGGATGCTGACAATTAGGACGATTTCGAGTGCAAATGTAAATATTAACAGGGCCCGCAGGCACATGCATTGTGTCCGACAGAGAATTTTCACATATTGATACATATATCGGTCGAGACAATTTCTGGGATCATTAGCCGCAAAGCACTCCCAAAATGTACAATTTATGGCCTGAAATGAAAGATGGGGGAACATTAATTATATTCTGTTGATTTAGTAAAACCATAAAAGGCTTTTTAAGATGGAGAAGATAGATTTAATGTGATTTGAATTTATGACAATTAAATACTTAATATTGAGGACTTGATTCTTTGCTTGTTTAAATGTAAATTAAACCATTATTTGCAACACTTCCTTAGCTTAACATTTCCAGTTGCCATTCCAAGTGAGCATTCCTCAACAATCCCTTTGTATGATGAGGCATAACCAAATTTTGGATTATGCAAATTGCAAGGACACAGGTTTGTTTAATTATTCTCGCAAATTATGCATGGCTTGATGTCTGTAGTCGATTTGTAGATATCAACAATGTCTGGTCAGGAATTTATGCCCAGAATTGCTGAAACACAATCACAGAAGGGGCCAAAGGGCAACCGTATGTTTCCAATTACAAATTCAGCACGAGTGTGGCTACAATTAAAATGAGTTGATTGAAATAATTAACCATTATTGTGCCCTGCATCTCTGAAATACAATTAAATTCCAGAGGAGTCCGAGGGCCAATAATTAAAGAAGCCATGCAAAAGATAATAAAAATTCAAATATTAAGCCGTAAGTTTTAAATTTAAATTTGTCATAACCACTTAGTGTATTTAAAAAGATTTTATAATTTACATAATAATTTAAAACTTTCAGCTTTTCAGAAGAAAATACTCAAAACAATTAAATAATAATTTAGATTTCATAATAAATTAAAAAAACATGAAATAATAATAAAGTCTCGGTAAAATTTCCATGTTTTCCTAAATTTTCTATAAAATCTAAATTGTGTTATCAGTAACCGTTCACATTTAAATTAAAAGGTTTTCCCGCCCTTATCGCCTTGCTGCCCAACACTAACGACATTAATCGATAGTCGCTCAACATCGATGTTGTCATCGATGCTTCCACCTCTAAACAGCTGGTCCATTTCGATCGCGTTACTCAACACTAAAAGAACAAAAGAGAAGGAAAGTACGAAAATCGTTTAAATTTTTCACTCGCGAAACAAGATGTAAAACTAGTGCAATTTGCAGCCCAATTAGTGAGAAAACACGCTGCAAGCACAATGCAAGCGACGAACAGTGAAAGTAAGTGACGAAACCGCGAAATAGGCACGAAAAGTGGCTGTGAAAATGTTCAAATTTGGTCCATGGTGCTGGAAAAAGTTAGTGGGGGAGGGCGACGGGAAGAGAGCGAGAGCTGGCCGAGAGAGGAAGAAAAATCAATAAAATTGTCGTGGAAGCGCGATTGAGTCGAGCAAAACACAGACCGCCGACGAATGTGTGGGCAAAGCGAACCACGAAAGGCAACAACAGAGCGACGGCCGTTAGCTGCCCCAAATGTGTTGGCTGGAAAAGAGAGGGAAGCTGTTGAAAACGGAGTTGAAGTAAACAAACAAGTGCGCATTAAGTAAACCTCGAACAGCTGTCCCGTTCATCGGAAGAGTAAACAAATAAATGCAAATAAAATACAGTTGTTGTTGTTGTCGCCCACACTTCCTGTGATGCGTGTGTGTGTGTAGGGACTGTGGACACCCCCACACATCCAAGGCAACGCTCGCTCGTTCATTCACTCCACGAATAAAAAGTAAATACTCGAATGTAATACAACGATGGCACTTTACTTAACCGTGACTCACCTCCGGCGGCCGCTAATTAGACAGCGGCAGCAGTGAAAATAGAATGGCTGCGAAAACAAGTAATAACGCTAACTACTGGGATTTCTGAGCCACTTAAACAACTCAATTGACGGTGCTGTGATTGTGAATGTGGTTGTGGTTGTGTTGGGGCTGTTAACGAACGCAAATGCGAGTGTAAATGCGCAAGAATAACCCAAAATCCACCCATAATTCCCTACACTTAACTGTGGAAGTACAGAATGGAATTTGAGCTGATTTAATATCACATTTCGTTTATATTTACCCCCTTTTAGGGTGGTGCTGCTTACCTCACCTTTATTTATAATATTTATTTACATTATCTTGTTTAAAGACTAAAGGACATCGCAAATCGAACACACACACACACAGAGATGAACGTAATGCGCAAACTGCGCGGCGCTGCCAGCGCAGGAAGCGTCGGAGGCTCTTCTGCCGCCAACAATGGCACTCCCATCGGAGGAACCAGATCCGCCACGGATTCCGGCGCCTCGACAGCTGCCAATGGAAGGGCGGGCGCAGGAGAGGAAGCCCTACTGGATGCTCGCATTCAGATGAGCCTCAGCACCCTAAAGAAGCTATTCAATGAATACACTCATCCAAAGGAACCGCTGAGTGAGCAGGAACGCGATGGAAAGCTTTACGAGATGCTGCCCCTCTTCTGCAAGGTTTGTGTAGTTGATTTATCTGTTTACGATTGTAACTAACGCTTAACTAACGCTTGCAGGTCTTCAGCAGCTGTCCAGCCAACGATATGAGTGAAAAGTTCTGGGACGTGGTCGCCTTCTGCCAACAGGTCTCACGTCTTATGGTCAGCGAGATACGGAAGCGAGCGTCCAACCAGAGCACAGAGGCTGCGTCCATAGCCATTGTCAAGTTTCTGGAGGTGGAGACCACGGAGGAAACTAGCAGCGGCTGGATGCTGCTTGCCACGCTTAATTTGCTGGCCAACGGAGACGTATCGCTAATACAGGCATGTTTTTGAGACCGATAACTGGTCGCGTCTTTATTAAATCAAAATAAGGCTTCTTCAAAGAACTTGGAGAGCAATTTTGTATATTTTCCCTATGAATATGCTTCAAGTAATTTATTTCGATAAGAATGACTAGTAAAACGCAGATTAGTTAGTCCTTAAAAGGTTCTAAGACGGTTTCCAGACGGAAAAAAAGCGCATTTCAAGTTTCCCTAATCAATATTTTAACTTAAAATAACCCCAGGCCAAAGGAAGTACTCTCAGACAATTACGAAGGTGACTGTTAGCTTCTAGAAACGCTGTTCCATAAGTGAAGGAAAGCTGCTTGCATGAGCAGAAACTAAGCCATTGCCACTCTCCCACAATCAGCACTTTTCGCCAACTGTAACATAAAACTCAATCGGAATACTTATCAATTTATGTACTTAAGGAATTCTTTGATTGTTTTGCCAAGTGTGTCACATTTATTATTTCTGTAACCTAGTTTTTGCTACATTTTACAAGTAAATAATACTTTTATTAACGATTAGGATTGGCAAAACATGTTGCAGCTCTCCAGAGGCAAAGCCTTTATTTACTTCTTTCGCTTTGCTTTCTGTGGATGCTCTTCGTCTTCAACTCTTTGATCTGTAGTCTCCATAAAAGAAGTTTCTTGCACTTCCCCGTCCATCTTCTCCTCTTCTCGATTATGGGCAGCTCGAAACTGTGTGACAGATGAGCCACGGGATGACTTTCTCGGCTCACCTGCTTCCGAAATCTTGCTCATATTGCGCGAGTCCTGTTCTACCAACAAAATATCAGACTTTTCCCTGTTTTGGAGGTCATCATAGATGGACGTACTCCGTCTTCCTCTGCGTTCTGACAGAAGGAGTTCGTTGATGGAATCCATGCTGTTTAAAGTGCTGCGATCCTCGATTTGAGCCCACAAGCTGGAGGAGTCGCTGGGACCACGCCAGTTGGCAGCAGCACTGCGCCTCTTGTCCCGACTCTCTTCTGCGACTGCAAGTTCCTCGGTTTCACTGCTTTCACTGGTGGTTATCGACGGCGTGGACATAAAACTCTCTTCGCTGTCGACGGTAGACACCGAACAGAGCTTCGCACGAACATTTGCTAAAAAATGCCACACTCGTTCCGCAGTTTCCGACTGTTCCGTCCTTGTGATCTGGAAATGCAGGGGCTGGGAATGGGCCAGATTGTCGTAGCAGGGGAAGTGATCGCACAGGAAGTTGTCGACTGGCTTGGAGAGTATATAGAGACCGGCACGAGTTTGAAACTCAGAAATGTCCTTGTGGTTTTCACGGACCAAGGCCTGCCGCCGCCAGTCTCCCGGCTCCAGGCGCAGCAGGATGTCAAGGACGTGGAACATATGCATCAGGTACATGGTGGCAGTGGCCAGCGACGCTATGCTCTGCTGCTTGCAGTGCGCGAAGTGCTCGTGCTTCATGTATTCAAATGTGTTGTTGATGGCGCGCAAGTGGGGATCCTCCTTGGCGGTCCGCAATATCAGAAGGCCGCAAACGTAGTGAAAGAACGCGGCAGAGCCAGTTATCAGCACTTGAGTGCTGAGCACGCTAGTTCGGATGAAGATCACCCGAAATCCTCCCAAACCGGTCAAAAGGATGAAGGCCAGGAACGTGGCGCAGTAAATGAGGACGTGAGGAAGGGGCTCTTTTTCGTACATCGAGCCATTTACGTGGAAGACCATGCACACACTGCCCATTATCACCTCGATCAGCTTGAAGAACACCCAAACGTGGTTCATTTTGAAATGAAAAACTAAACAAACACAAACTGAAATCCACTGAAATTATGATTCCAAACAGTTGACTTGGAAACCTAAGATTACTTGTAGACTTTTTTAATAGTTATAAGGATTACACAAACGATAAGGAACCACTTTCTCGACTCTAGCTTTATTTATTTCCCTTTTATAAAACTCAACTAAATTCTATGTTTATCCTTTTAGGTAATGACTGCGGCGGCAGTTCCCTCGACGCTGGTTAAGTGCCTGTACCTGTTCTTTGATCTACCCATCGTCGAGGACGATGAGCCAGCGACGGATGGAGGAACAGTGAGCGATTTCAATGCCCAAGAGCGTCGCACTCTACTCCAGAAGGTGTTCGTTCAGTTGCTGGTAAAACTATGTTCGTATCCCTATCCCGCCGAGGAGCTTGCGCGTATGGATGATCTGACGCTGCTCTTTTCGGCAATAACGTCGCCGTGTCCTATTCACAACATTGTCTGGCGCAAAAATGCAGCCGAAATCCTGACCACCATATCGAGACACGGCCTGACCGATGCCGTAGTTAGCTATATACATTGTAAGTCACTTTTTTAGATACTATATACTACAGAAATCAGTGGGAATCACTCTTGAAATTGTGCATTCATTCAAATTTGAATATATTAAATGATCTGATTTCACACAGCTGCTCGTGACTCATTTATTACTCATCGAACTTTGAGAAAGCATTAATAAATGCACTGTGTATAATTATATAAATATATTTTCATTATATTATTATCTCGTTAAACCATTAATACTCAAAATTCTTAAATTTCTTAATCCCTTCCAGCCAAGGGCTGCATGGCGCTCTGCGTGGACAACATGCAGCGTCTGACGTTCGGTAATCCGTTGGAAATCGTCGAAATGTTCGTCACCGTGTTCTGTTTCCTCAAGGACTCTAGTCAGGTATCCCAGATACTAATGGACGACTTTCGGGCTTCCCAAGGCTATGTATTTCTCAGCGATTTTCTGCTAAAGTAAGAATAATAAACAAATGTCTTTTCGATTACTTATTAACTTATGTTTTCACTTCCAGGTTCGACAACAACCGCAGTCAATCCCTGGAGATTCAGGCTGCCATTCGCAACCTTGTCCTGATGATCTCATCGCTGTGCATGTGCGGCTTCTATGAGCTGCGACCACCGGCGGCCCAGTTCAACACCGGTTTCAAGCTGCAGAACTTTCAACTGCCACAGGCCACCTCCCGGGAGACATGCGTCCGTAACGTGTACGCTTTTCAAGTGCTGCAGAATGTGTTTCTGAAGTCGACAACGCCGGCTCTGTGCTGCACCATATTGGACGCTATCTCGCGGGTATATCACTCGGAGAATGCCAATTACTTTATTCTAGAGTCGGAGCACACGCTCAGCTCCTTCGCGGAACGCATCCACATGAAGAGCCCGCAGATCCAGGAGAAGTTCTACGACCTGCTCGAGTTCATCGTCTTCCAGCTGAACTTTGTGCCCTGCAAGGAGCTGATAAGCCTTTCGCTGCTGCTCAAACACAACCAGTCGACGGCCTGCAGTATTCTGTGTCTGAAAACGTTGCTAAACATTTTGCGGCACAACAGCGTCTTTAAGGATGTCTACCGCGAGGTGGGAATCCTGGAGATATTCGTCGGCTGCCTGACACGCTACGCCACCCATGTGCTGCAGATCACCAAGGGCGACGAGTCGCTGGTAGTGGAACAGTCTGCCGACCAACAGGAAGTTGATCTGCTGGATACACTGGGAAAACTTGTCCTGGAAGCCCTAACCATGTTGCTGGGCGGCGGGGCCAACAACAATGCTCAGCTTTTCCGCGAGTACAACGGCGCCAAGTGTGTCCACGAGCTGGTTAAGTTCAAGCACTGCCGTCCGCAGGCTCTCGGCATAGTGCGAGAGCTAATTCTGTCGGCCGGCGGGGATGACGATATGCTGCACGTACTCTCGCTTATGCACAGCGTAAGCCCGCTGCAGGTGGAGTTCAAGATCCAGATACTCAACATGCTGCTCGGCTGCCTCAAGGACTCGCACCGCACGCGGACCGTGTTCCGCAAGGTAGGCGGCTTTGTGTACCTCACCAGCGTCTTTGTGTCCCTGGATGGCAGCATGGCCCAGCCACAGCCGGGCATTCCCCAGCAGGATCTCATTCTGCTGCTGCAGATCGTTTGCCAGACCCTGGCCACAGCCATGCGCTTTGAGCCGGCCAATGCCAAGTTTTTCCACCAGGAGATCAGCAGTAGCTCCCTCTGCGATACGCTTCGTCTGCTGGGATGCTTTGGAGGATCGTCAGCACTGCAGGACTTTACAGGCGCCTACGAGCCGCAGCAATCGCTGCTCAAGTATTACCACGAGATCTTCAGCGGAGACATTTTGAGCGTCAGGTAACTATAGCTTTCTTTATTTCCATTTCTACCTTTTCAATATATTCTTACCCGCAGCTTCTCGGAGGATGTTCCCTATCCGTTGTCCTATGTGTGCATCGTCTTCCGGCTGCTGTACAGCATTGCCCTGGACAACTTCGAGTCTCCGAATCTGAGCGGCATCATTACGCTTTTTAGTGAACCGCCGGCACACTCTCGTTCGCCGAGTAAGGAACTGGCAGCACCCGCACATCCCAGCCAGCTGAATCTTACGCAGCCCAGTCCCGAGCCGCGCATTGTACACCCAGGCGTGGTGCTGTGCATGCTCCAGCTGCTGCCCGCCGTGGAACTGGACGCAGCTCCGCTGCAGGCGGTGCAACTGCAGGTCTACCTCAGCGAGATTATCAAGTCGCTGGTGCGAAGCGAACGTAACCAACAGATTATGTGCGACCATGGGCTGGCCGAAAAGCTGCTCAAGCTGACGCGACGGGCTCTGGCCGAGGAGTCGCATCCGCTGCACGTGCCCATGCAATACATTCTGGAGCGTCTGGCCGCCCAGGCACTGCAGCCGACCGAGCTGCGCCAGTTCCTGCGCCTGGGCGAGCCGCTCTCATGCGCGGACATCGATCTGCAGCAGCCGTACAAGCAGGGAGGACCTGTCCCACTGACACGCATTAAGACATTGGTCTCCATGACAACGCCACGGGACTTCCGAGCGCACGGCTCAAGCACATTGCCGCCGTTTGTGGAGCTGGACATGTCCGCCGAGGGATTCGGTTGCCTCTATCTGCCGTCGTTGGCGCCCCAGGCCACGGCCACCGCTGGCGGAACCATCGATGCGAACACCATCGGCGGAATCGGGGCCGGCGATCGGATTTTTCCGCCACAAACTGGTCTCACCTACTCCACTTGGTTTTGTGTAGAGAAGTTCTCGGACCCAAAGACAGACCCGCATTGTGTCCGCCTCCTAACGCTGGTGCGGACCATTCACAATCCGCGCGAAGAGAACCTGGCATGCTTATCCATTCTGCTCTCGGCGCGGGACAAGGCCATTGTCGTGTCCACCCAGGAGACGCTGGTCACGCCCAGAAAAAGTGAGTTTAAAAGCTAAAATTAGGAGAACTTTATTAAAACCTATTTTACAGGCATTGGTGACTGGGAACCCGAGGGTTCGGATGATGGCATTGCTCGCATCTGGTGCCCTGATTTGCTGCACGAGGGCCAGTGGCACAATCTGGTCGTCGTACTCAATCGGGCTGTCCTAAAGAATTCCAGTTTGTCGCTGTACCTGGACGGAGTACCCATGCACACGCAGAAGCTGCACTACATTGCCCAGCATCCGGGAGCGAGCAGCGCCAACCTGACGTCGGCCACCCAGATCTTTGGCTACATCGGCACCCCGCCCATTTGGCGACGGTACTCGCGTCTGTGCTGGAAGCAGGGCGTCTGCCACCTCCTCGAGGATGTGCTGGCCCAGCAAACGGTGCAGACAATCTACCAGTTGGGGCCACACTACATGGGCTCGCTGCAGGCTCCCCAGTTGGGCAAGCAGGCGGAGCCACTGGCCCCGCTGGTGCCCGAGGATCGCGTTCTGCTGGGCCTCAACGCCAAGGCGGTGTCTAAGCTTACGCTGGTCAAGATCCGCAAGGTTTACAGTCGGGCGGACAACAAGAGCATCGCCAAGCAGCTGAATATGAACTCGCACGAGAATGCCACTCCCATAAAGTAAGCAAACCATTCATAAAGCATTTCTGAATCCATATAGTAAAGCCTTTATTGTCCTTAAATCCAGAATTCTGCACAACTCGGCTGGACACCTGGCTGGAGCGGGTCGATCGCTCGGCGGCGTTGTTGTTGGCTACCTGGGCGTGCGGGTGTTCAGTCCGCATCCAGTCTCGGCCATGATTGACACTGTAGGCGGCTGTAATGTGCTGCTTGGCATTATTGCCATGGCCCAGGATGTGGAGTCCCTGTACGCCGGCGTAAAGGCTCTGACCTGCGTGGTACGGAGTAATCGCGCCGCTCAAGCGGAGATGGACAGAAAACGCTGCTACCAAACGCTTGGCATGTTCTTCAAGAAGAAGAAGCACCTGCTAAACTCACACATTCTGCACCTGACGTTCGGTTTGGTGGGCACGGTTAACAGCCAGGATATGTCGGCCATTCCCAACGTTACGGCGTTTCAAGATCTTCTGTGTGACCTAGAGATTTGGCACAACGCCCCCAATGGCCTGCTGCGGTCCCTGCTGGAGCACTTGCTGGAGCTGGTGGTGGAATCCAGCGACAAGAAGCAGAACGTGAAGATTATGCGGGACCTGCAGTTGCTGGTGAAGCTGCTGCACATAATCACACAGATCCAGGACCACTCAACGCGCGAGATACTTTTCAGCCTGCTGGAGACGCTGCTGGGCGGCCAGCCACGGCACACGGATCTGCTACTGTTCGGCCAGTATGTGGCCGCCAAGCTGCCACGCGCCCAGGACGGCGGACTGGAGGCGGCCGTGCTCCTGCCAAGCATGAAGAATCCCAGCGACGACCAGGACGGTGGCGTGGCCCAGAACATATATCTGCGCAACCGCTGCCTCTCGCTGCTGCACGGCCTTCTCTTCACGCCCCGCAACACGGTGAACTACGTTATCTGCGACGACATCTCCAAGACTCTGGGCATGGACTGGCTGCTGCTCTTCATGCAGCCGCACGTTCACTTTACCACCGTCATCATCGCTGTGCGCGTTCTGGTGGTGGTTTGCGCCAACGAGAGTTTCCTGGTGCGCTTCCGGGAGGCAAACCACAACGGCGGCTATCTGCGGTTCACGGAAATGGTGTCCCAGCGCAAGATGGGCCTGGGGGCCCAGCAGCTCAACCAGCGGCCAACGAATGGCACCGGCACTGTCATCGTGGCCACGCCGCAAAACACCATACAGCATTTGCCCACACAGATAGCCGGAGAGGTGCGAGCTGCAGCCTTAAATATACCAGGTTTCCAGCTTCTCGAATGGCTGATGCAGCACCATCTGGACGTGCCTGAGCTGTATTTCCTGGTGACTGCACTGATCATGGGACAGCCTGTCAAGGTTCTCGCCACCGAGCACACCAAATTCGACCTCGACCGCGTCTGGTCGTTCCTCTGGGGCGCCCCCGTCTCGGCCAACACGCAGCTGCCCAAGCTCAACGTTTGTCCCGAGGGCGTCTGCGTCCTTCTGGCCATGGTGCGCGGCATTGTGCACGGCGGCGAGTGCGCCCCCTGGCTGCACAGCCATCCGGAGACCATCATCCAGCTGCTGTTCAGTCTGTACCAGAATCTCAGTGACTTTGCGCCTGTTATGATGGCCGGGGATGTAGTCACTTCTCTGGTGGCGGTCCTCTTTCCGCCGACCTCGCGTTCCGCAGACTCGGAGCCGAACAGTGGAGCCTCTACGCCCACGGATGGCACTGGAAGCAGCTTTGTTCTGCCGCCACCGGAAACGCTTCACGGAGCGCAGCAGTCGCAGCCAAAATTGACGGCGCATCCGGTTTGCAAGTGCATCATCGACTTCCTGCGCGTTATTGTGGTGGATTCGCTGGGCCTGAATATGCAGGGCAAGGCCACGCCAGTCATTGATATGGTCCTTGACGCAGCACCCGACACGGCGGAACTTCCGCTGCAGGTGCAGTACCAGACGCAGATCATCATCGCCCTGATGGACCATCTGCTGGCCGCGGACGTGCTGGTGGGCGAGCAGGCGGCGCTGCCGTTGGTGCCGCTCCTACAGAGCCAGACCCAGCACATCGCACCGAATGTATTCTATCTGACAGCTCGCATCGTGGACAAGCTGTGGCAGGGCTGCCTCGCTCGCAACCCGCACGACATCTTTGATTTTGTCATCAAGCTGATTGCGCAGGCCAAGCGCCGCTCCTCGTCGCTCTCGCTGGAGCACCTGCACCACTCGCTCAATCGCAGCATCCTCTTCCTGCTCTCCCGCCCCACCGACGACTCGCGGACCGACCAGGTGAGCGTGCTGGAGGCGCTGCACAAGATAATCCAGCACCGACTGCTCATCTTTGGAGCCGGCAACCACGAGCTGGAGTTCATTGGCTGCCTCACCTACTGCCTGATGCAGCTGACGGCCGACATGAAGATTATTCTAGAGCCGGCGACCAGTCGGAACACCACCTGGCACGTTAATCCGCAAACGGAGACGATGGAGCCCAAGGACGAGGATCTTAACCAGCTGCAGGGACGCAACCTGATCGTAGGCGCTGCCTTTCGCGTATGGGAGGAGCTTTACGTGTGCAAAAAGCCCGCCATCGAAGAAGTATTCAAGGTCTCCCTTACACCGCCGCCAGCGAACTCCAAGGCACCCGATCTTCAGACGACGCGAGAACAGGTAATGGAGCTGGCCTCCAAGCTGTGGTTCAACTATGTCGAGGCGGAGCGTAAGGCCTCCTATCGCGCGCCCTGGGAGCTGCACACCCAAATCCAGTCAAAGATCCAGAAGGTCACCGGCGGCCTCTCGCGCCTGACCAGCCGAACGAAGGCCAAGAAGGAGGAGCTGGTGCGCACCAAGTCGACAATGAGTCGCGAGGCCGCCTACGAGTCCACCGGCATTCACGTGCAGCTCGTAAAGGATTTACTCGAGCTGCGGACGAAGCAGTACCAGCAAATGATGCAGCACACCCAGCGCTATGTCTACCAGGACTGGGTGCAGTCAGAGACGGAACTCACACGCGAGCGGGGTCTGTGGGGCCCCGCCGGCAGCTGCTCGCTGGACAAGTGGATCCTGGACACCACCGAGGGCCCCCACCGCATGCGGAAGAAGACGATGCGCAACGATGTCTTCTACCTGCACTATCCCTACCGTCCGGAGTTGGAGCTGGCGGACAATCGTCAGCTGAAGTACAAGGTGGCCTCGAGTTTGGACAGCAAGACCTACGCTTTGCACGGCCAGCAGCAGCCACGCATCCTGGCCGAGGCGGCGGCGGATCAGCATTCAATGCACCAGCAAAGCTCCCTGGAGGCAGTGCATCCACACCGTCTGGAGGCAAGCAGTTCCACTTCAACGCCCCCGCCACCCATTTCTCCGAAGCTGGTTGGCCACGGTACGGCGCCGTATCCCCAGGAGTCGATTGATGGCAACGCACCGGAAGACGACGAGGAGGAGGAGGACACCTCCATGACCAGCGACAATGAGACGTTCCTGCGGCTGCTGGAGGAGCAGGAGAAGATCAGCTTCATGTTCCGCTGTGCGAGAGTCCAGGGACTGGACACCTTTGAGGGCCTGCTGCTCTTTGGCAAGGAGCATTGCTACATTGTGGATGGCTTTACGCTGCTGAAGAACCGTGAGATTCGGGACATTGACACGCTGCCGCCGGGAGCCTACGAGCCCATCATTCCCAACTCCGGCGGCACCTCCTCGACCACTTCGCGGGCCGTGAGCCACAAGCTGCGGCAGTGCTCGAAGTTTGCCTACGAGGAGATCCGGGAGGTGCACAAGCGTCGCTACCTGCTGCAGCCCATCGCCCTGGAGGTATTCTCCGAGGACGGGCGCAACTACTTGCTGAGCTTCCCGCGCAAAGTTCGCAACAAGGTAAACCAGCGATTCCTGGCGCTGGCCACCGCGCTGAACGACAACGCCCAGCAGTCGGTGGCGGGACAGAAGCGCACGGCGAGCGTGGAGCAGACGGCGGGTATTTTCAGCGGCTTGATCGGCGAGACTTCGGTGACGCAGCGATGGGTGCGCGGAGAGATCTCCAACTTCCAGTACCTCATGCACCTGAACACGCTGGCCGGGCGCAGCTACAACGACCTGATGCAGTATCCCGTGTTCCCCTGGATCCTGGCTGACTACGACTCGGAGGAGCTTGACCTCACCAATCCGAAGACTTTCCGCGACTTCTCGCGTCCCATGGGAGCCCAGGCCGAGGAGCGTTTGGAGCAGTTCCAGAAGCGCTTCAAGGAGTGGGATGATCCCCATGGAGAGACACCGCCCTATCACTACGGCACCCACTACAGCTCCGCGATGATCGTGTGCTCCTATCTGGTGCGCCTGGAGCCCTTCTCGCAGCCCTTCCTCAAGCTACAGGGCGGGCACTTTGACCTCGCGGACCGCATGTTCCACAGCATCAAGGAGGCCTGGCTATCGGCCTCCAAACTCAACATGGCCGACGTTAAGGAGCTAATTCCGGAGTTCTTCTACCTTCCCGAGTTTCTGAGCAACTTCAACAGCTTCGATCTGGGCACCAAGCAGAACGGAGAGACCCTCAATCACGTCATTCTGCCACCGTGGGCCAAGCAGGATCCGCGGGAGTTTATTCGCCTGCACAGGAGCGCCCTGGAGTGCGACTACGTCAGTCAGCACTTGCATCTGGTGAGTCTACAGTCAGTGTTCTGTGAGCTTCAATACCTCTAATTCTTGTCCTTTCAGTGGATCGACTTGATCTTTGGCTGCAAGCAGCAAGGACCAGCCGCCGTGGACTCTGTCAATGTGTTCCACCATCTCTTCTACGAGGGAAACGTGGATATTTACAAGTAAGTGTAGCTTCATTGCCTTAAGATTGTGTTTATAGCCATTTTATCCCTCGCACAGCATTGACGATCCGCTGAAGAAGAACGCAACCATTGGGTTCATCAACAACTTTGGGCAGATTCCGAAGCAACTGTTCAAGAAGGCACATCCCGCCAAGAAAATGGGCAGCTCACGCCACTCGGCGCTCATTGATCCCACGGCATTGATTCAGGGCAACAGCACAGTGCTCCAGACCGACCGTCTGTTCTTCCACAATCTTGACAATCTCAAGCCCAGTCTGCAGCCCATCAAGGAGCTAAAGGGCCCCGTCGGGCAGATCCTGCAGCCCGACAAGACCGTGTTTGCCGTGGAGCAGAACAAGGTGATGATGCCGCCGTCGTACACCAAGTACATTGCCTGGGGCTTCGCCGATCACTCCCTCCGGGTGGGACTGTACGACACCGATCGGGCGTCCTTTGTGTCCGAAGCGGCGGCCCAAAACTCTGGCGAGATCCTGACCTGTGCCTGTCCCAATGCAAAAATGATTGTTACCGCCGGCACTAGTTCAGTGGTGACCATCTGGAAGTTTGATGCGAACCGCAAGAGTCTCAGTGTGAAGCACTCGCTGCACGGACACACCGATGCTGTGACTTGTCTGGCGGCCAGCGCCGCCTACAATGTCATTGTGTCCGGATCGCGGGATGGCACTGCCATTGTTTGGGACATGACGCGCTTCACCTTTGTTCGCCAGCTGCGCGGCCATGCGGGAGTTGTGGCTGCCGTGGCCATCAATGAACTCACCGGCGAAATCGCTACCTGCTCGGCCACTTGGCTGCATGTGTGGTCCATCAACGGCGATGCCCTTGCCATGGTCAACACCTGCGTGGGCAGTGCAGACCGCATGCAGCAGATCCTGTGCGTGGCCTTCTCTCAAATCCGCGAGTGGGACCAACAGAATGTGGTCATAACTGGCTCCACCGATGGCGTAGTGAGGGTAAGTGTCCACTGTTTAAGCCTGGGCGGTCTAAATTGTATTCTTCCTTGCAGATGTGGTCGCTGGAACACACACAGGTTCCCATTGATCGTAAACTGAAACGAGGGGTTGAGGTCAACTCTCAGGACAAGCCTGACTCGGCCTCCTTGGACAGCAAGGACAATAAGGATGAAAAAATGAGCATATTCAAGCAAATGAAAAGCCTCTCGCAGCCTGAAGAAGAAGAGCAAGGTTAGTTGATAGGATTTCGTTATTCATTCTTTAAATTACTTACTTATATTCCTGCCTTTGCAGAAATTGTGAAATCCGCTTCGGAAAGCAGCATTTCGGAGGCCTCTCAGCACAGCAAGGAGTCGAGCAAGTCGGTGGAGGCCGGTGCCAAGGCAGAGGAGCCGCTGGTTGAACGCCGGAATAGCTCCATTTCGGGAGCCAAGTCTTTCCATGAGATGAAATCAGCCACTGTAGAAGCGCCCGGATGCAGCAGCTCAGATCCCAAAAGCAATGAGGGTAATGATAAAAGGGTTAATAAATTATGGACTCTCTACTAATATAATTTCTCTATTTAAATCTTAGATGAACATGCCATTAGGCCAAGCAAATCGGACACAAGCCTGACGGACGGATTCGTTGTAATCGACAATGACAGGCATCATCGAGGCGATCAAGTGCTTAGAAAAGGTAGGATGGTTTCCAGAATAATAAATAAATTAATAATCAAATAACAATGAATTCAATATAATATTTCGAATATTTTTCATTCTCAGGTTTCCGATGGCAACGTCAGTTAATGTTCCGCTCAAAGTTAACGATGCATACGGCATACGATCGAAAGGACAATGCAGAGCCTGCTAGCATTACAGCGCTCACCGTATCCAAGGATCACAAAATTCTCTATGTTGGTAAGTAAAAAATAAAATATTTTAATAACACAAGCATTAAATAAAATCAATTTAAAGGCGATGCCCGTGGCCGTATCTTTTCGTGGAGCGTTACGGAACAACCGGGTCGCGGAGTGGCCGACCATTGGCTGAAAGACGAGGGAGCTGATCAGTGTGTCAAGTGTCACGTCAAGTAAGTTGCTTGTAATATAATTAAAATCATAAATAAGACTATTTATATGTCTCAGATTCACACTCTATGAGAGGAAGCATCATTGCCGAAACTGTGGGCAAGTCTTCTGCAACAAGTGCAGCCGGTTCGAGTCGGAGATCTCTCGCCTTCGCATCCTGAAGCCAGTTAGGGTGTGCCAGGCGTGCTACAGCCAACTGCGAACAAATTCCTTTGACAATTAGGGGAAGAGCAGCTTGGCGATGCGTTTATGTGTAACAGAAAAAGACGTTAGGGACTTTTAATTAACTTATTTAACTCAATTGTATTTCAATTTCCCTGTTTTATATTTTTAACCAAATCAAGTTGAGCTAATTTCAACCAAAGGCTGTTATATGATTTTATATTTTATTTAACATAAGTTAACCGAATTTTTTTATACACAACCAAGTTGCAATATAATTTTATGCTTATTTATAACTATTTATATTTTATACACCGAATAAAACCAATTAATGTTGCTTATTCACCCGCAAGCATTGACAATTTCTAGTTATGTAAAACACTATAAATATTGTGTAATTTAATGGTAGACCCTCGATGCTTGTATGAGAACCGCTGCTTACCCATATGGCCAGCGCACAAAACTAACAAATATCGTAATCGAAGCTTAATGTTTCCCCCAGCGAAACCATCCGCTGAATGAATGAATAAATGAACACACCAAGCACCGCCAGTTATATCAATTACAAAAAAATGAACTCAAAACACTTTTATAGCAGATAAAGACAGCAGTTTACAAAGGATGGGAGCCCGCAACTTTTGCAGGATCGGTTACAAACACGTTTTAGCACACAACACAGAAACCTCACACTGAACTCTACAAAATAAATACTTCTAATGGCATGTAGATTATCTCAGCATTACTTTCAGTCGCAAAGTAATAAAAGCAATTACAAAATATTCTATAAATGAGTCCCTCTAAATGTGTAAGCAATCCTTTAAATTGCTGATTAAATAAATGAAAGGCAAATAATATTATACACGTATTGCCACTCGGTCGATGATGATGTTCTATAATTCCGAAACAACATTCTGTGTACTTCAGTTGTAGCCTCTAAAGCATTCTCTTCCATCCATCGACTAACTCAAATAAATGTAAATATAAAAGACAAATAATAATACAAAATGCATAACAATTAGACAATGAATTTAGATAAATAAATATGTAGAGATTGTAGAGAAAGCATTAACAAAAATTCGGTATTTTGTAGAGAATCTACATGTTGCATTGATAATAATTTACAAATATTATGTACTTGTGGCAGTTAATATACATATATACTTATATATATATATAGTCTCCCCCGTCTAATCTGTCGAATACCGAACTCTATCGAAAGACATGAGCATCACCGAAGCCCGAAGACCCTCTACGAACATTTCAATGAACTATACCCAATGCAGCTAAAAGACTTCAAATGTTACATTTCAAATAAATAAGAACGGAAGATAAATCCTAGCCACTTAAGTCCAATACGAAAGAACACCACACACCAAAACATAAGAGCAACCTATACTTACTAAATAACCTATATATATTACCACAAAGAATTATATGAATACAAATACAAAATATATATATATTTACTGTTAGTTTGTGAGATACAAAACTTAAATATGGCCACAGCAAAAAAGGGGCAAAATACAATTTAATAAAATGAACTATGTTAACTGACTTCTGTATTTTTAATGGGAACTATGGGAATTTTGTTAAAAAACAAATAAAATCATTTTAATAAAGGGGTACGGTATTTGTTTCTTATTTTATTTACAATATATCTTTTATATCTTTATGATTATGGAACAACATACTTTCTATCTGAAGTATAAACAACTGGAAGTGAAAAAACAACACTTCTACAAACATATAAATTCATTTTCCTGAAGTTGACATATTTCTGCATTATCATATATTTTAGAAAATATAACGCACTGTAGTTTTCTGTTAATGTTTACAACACACGGAATATGCCAAGGAAAAATGGATCAATCGATTCCTTCTTAGATATGTAATTAAAATACATTTGCAATGTAGGCCTGAAGGAACTCATTCTTATGTCAAAACCACAAACAGAGCAAATAATTCTCAAATTTGTTCAATTTCTTCCTCAAATTACTAAAAAAAAAACAATACAATTCTGATGTTGTATAAATGTGTCGCTATTATTTGTATTTCCATTTCACTTTTTCGGCAGAGATGAATTTTAAAATGCGTGAGTGTGAACCTTTTGCGTGAATGTTGAGCTATGCATCGTATCCTTATCCCGTGTTTGGCTTGATCCTGACTATGTCCTGTTTCTGTATCCTGTCCTGGTATTAGATTCTCGTCCCGTTAAATTATGGTTGCCTTGTCTGGTTCAGGGTTCAATTGGAAGCGCCAGCTCTTTTATACTAGCGTCCATAATTCTGCCAGTTTCGATTAGAGCCACTTCGCCCAATGCTACACTGACCATTGAGACATTGGCCACCAGGGCAGCTGTGCTGGCTGCCCATGCCTAGACCCTGGCCTTGGCCCTGGCCCTGGCCCAGGCCCTTGCCTTTGCCCTGGTCCTGGCCCTTGCCATGATCCGACAGACGTGGGCAGTTGCCACCTGGGCAACTGCTGTAAGACCCAAGGTTATTGTTCAATGGCTGCTGCGAGTAGCCGCTGTAGTTGAAGTTACCACCGTTGTTATAGTAGCCGTTCATGGTTCCTGTGAAATCGAAAATCAAAGGGAAATTTATAATTTATTAATTGTTATAAAACTCGCGACCTGTCTAAATTTAGTAACTAAAACCGCGATTATTCAACTTACCTGACAAAATTTTGAACTTTAAACCTGATAAAAAAATATCTAACAAAAAATAAGGCTGGACAATTTTTCGTTCTAATTGGGTTGAGATGACCTGAATGAATGAGCTCTGAACGTTGCCAGTTCCAGCAGCTATGGAAAATGTAAAGGCAAAGCCTTCTATTTTTCGAAATTTTCCTTTTCGTCTCCCAGTTCGAATGCTACGACCGAGCGCATGCGCAGGATGATGTCCTTAAAGTGGTGAGTTTTCCTGTCTGGGGGGGGCGTGGCCTCTTCGCACACACACAGGAGCGTGAATTTCGAAATTCGAGCTGGTGGGAGGTCGGTGGCATAGAAAAATGCGACTTCTTGATGCCGCAAATTTGCCATGTGTGTGGAAATCGGAGGAGGGGAGGGCGGACAAGTGTGTGGATGGGGGAGTGGGTGAGTTACGAGCGACGTCGACGACGCCTGCAAATGACTTTGCATTCTGACTGGTTAATATAACCGCAGGATTGTATTGCGGGGCCTGGACCCGGTCGGGGTTTGGGTTATATACGCGCCATGTAACCACCGTCAGCCAAATGGGCTGTGTAATGGACACGGGGCTAATCCCGAACTCGTACCCGTACCCGTACCCGCACCCCCACAGCCAACGCCAAACCGACTTACAAGACTCCACCCCTAAGCCGAGTGGCATGTGCAAGACGTTCAGCCGTCCCGCTCGCAGTGTCGCAGAAGTCAGTTCAATTTGGATGAGAGTCAGTAAATCAACCCCTATCAACATACCAACAACATGGGGCATTGGGCCCGACCGAGCGACCGGTCGCCATGGCTTCTCCAGCCAGTGCCGGCTGGGGAAACGCCATTGCGGAAAGGCCCCAAACTCTGATGTCCACGCAGCCATGGCCCGGATACATACATATATGAATGCTATATATTCCGCCCACATATGCCATATCCATATCCTCTACTACTATGTGAATTGCTCTACTTTGCTGGCGTTGGACTCTTCCGATATCTGTTTAGTCGTTGAGATGGAAAATGGGTTTTAATTTTAGAATTAATAAGATTAGTTCAAGTTTTGGGTTAGTTTTATTTTAAAAAATATGTATATATTCCTAAAAAACAATAAAATAAAATAATATTATATTACTTTCATAATAGAGACATAACAAAACTATTAGGGATCAAGTAGAATCTTTAAAGTTATGGAAACTTTATTAAATTTCTTTATTTTGTCTTGCAATTTAGCCAAAAATATACAATTATATTTGATAATGTTATCTAGAATAATGTCTTACATATGTATTTCAACTAATAAATTTAGCAAAAGATATAAAAACGTGAAGCACTTTATAAGATACCTAATTTATCTTAGTTTTTATTAAAAAAGCTTTTAAATAATTTAATGTAAGCCTTTGTTTGCTGACAAGGGATTAATATTGAGAGAAAATGTCCAATATAATACAAAGATAATAATATTGCGCTCGATGGAAAACGAAATTATATTGAACTTTAAAATGTTATATTTAAAAAAAAAATTATTTTGTATTATTATTATTATCAAAAATAAGACATCCCTTGCTTTCCTTATGGAATATTATTAGCGTTATTTAACTACTATATAGAATAGAAATTACCTCATTATTTTAAGTTATATTTTCTCTTTGATACATTTTTTAAAATTAACGATAACTATCGGAAAATATTACTGAAACCATAATATAGTAAATCCATATGAAACCTTTAAAATCATTCACCGCAAAACTTAAACATTTCCAGCTTCAAGACTTACCCAACCGTCTCTCGCTGCCTAATGGACCCCAAACTGTAGCGTCCTTTCGGCAGCTGAGATCCTGACTTTAGAACTAATAATCCGACAGCCTACAAGCGCTGGCTGCAGCCACCCAGCAAGGAGCAAAAAAATTGTGAAAAAAAAGAGAGAAGCCAGCTGAGTGCGAGTCCTCTGCCGACGGAAGATATTTGCAGAGAACAGAAGCAGCAAGCCCGAGCGAGAGGTCCTTCTGCGAGAGCAGGACACAAGCAGCAGCAGCAGCAGCAGCAGCAGCATACCAACACAAAGGCAGACTCGTTCCACGGCTAGCTTTTCGTCATTCTTGACATTTTGTGGTGAATTGTCGAAAGCCACAGGATATATGCGCCGCGGCAGTGTGTGTGTGCGTGTTGGGTGGGACGAGAGAAAAAAAAAGAGAAACAAAAATGGTGGACGGCAGGAAGTCTCCTCATTTGCTGTAATCGCATCAGGCAGGGACACTGAAAAAAGGGCGTTTTCCGGTTGGCTGCCCGACACTCCTCGACTCGCTCTCTCTGGCTTTTTCTGTCTCTGTTGCTCTCTCTCTCTCTCTGTATGTGGCAGGACCTTCTGGGTGAGTGTGTGCGTGTCCACCACACCGTCTCTGCAGCTGTGTGTGTGTGTGCGAGTGGGTGGCTTTTGGGCGGTGGTCCACTCTCAAGGGATGAAATGTAACATTTGGTAGCTTTTCGTAAATTTTCGACTTTCGTTTGGTTTCCCTTCTTCTTTTTTTTTTTTTTTTTGGTTCTGTTTTTGTTCATTTTCCTTTTGCCAGGATCTGGGATCTCGGCGCTCTCTGCTTTTCAGTTTCCCCCGCATTTCGGCTGTTTGTGGCTTTACGAGGGGTTGGGTTGCCCTCTTGCTGGGCTGCTGGGCTGCTGGCTGGCGCTGCCTTTGGCTTTGCTCGCCCTCCTGTCAAATTGACTGCAAAAAAGGACCTCTCCTTGGCAGCTTCACTTTCGTAATTGGCGGTCTGTTCGCTGCTGGCTCTGCCATAGTTGTAGCTTCCCATTTCGGTCGCCTCATTCGCAGTTGGTCCGTCAGCCCATGCGATCCGTGTTCGCACCCGCACTCGCAAACGCAATCTGAATCGGAATCGGAAACAAAATTGCATCCTTACCAGCTTTCAGCTTTTCCCAGCGGCAAGAAATCGCGTCGGCAACGGAAATAAATTACTACTTAGAAAACCTTTAACCTTCGCTAGTGAAAACTTACAAAGTGCGCACTGTGGAACGTAAATCTAAGCAAACTGGATACCCTAGGCTTCAAATATTTCCATCAACGGAAAATGGGCACAGGTAAAGTGGCGCATTTAAGCTTCGGCAATTACATCAAAATTAGCGTCGGAATTTTCGTTGCTTTCATGAACGTCGCGACGGTGTTTTGAATTTTACAAAGTGACAATGCTATTTATATAAATGTATATATTTAAATGAATTGCAATTTGATTTAACGAGCTTAGACCAATATAGTGTTGTAATTTAATTTAAAACTAGGATCTGAAATTTGTTTTAACGTTCAGTTTAAAATTTCACCCACCCACTCCTTGGAAAGCAATAATATTAGGTCCGCCGATGTGGATTAAATAAAACCAACACGTATTGCAAGAGGTTTATATTAAAATTATATATAAAACATAAAAGCTGTTGGTCAAGTTATTATTAACTTTTGATCAAATTCAAAGCATGATTTTGAATTCATAAAAATATATAGAACCGCGATTATATTTTACCGTGCAATATAAGAGATCTTAAAAAAACTTATAAACTGAGAGACTAAGTAGAACCAGATAGAGGAAAATGATAACGATCTATAAAATATGTAAATATATCTTTTTAAAGGATATGTGCTTAAATGTGCTGACAAAATTAAATTAACACAAAAAAGTGTTTCGAGTAAAAAATAACACAAATATAGGAAAACATTTTAAAACAAATTAGGCAAATAATTTAAATCAAATTTGATCGAATTGTTTTTATATATGGCAGTCATAGCAATTGCAAATTAATTCGAATAATGGATTATCAGAAATCCAAATACTTTGGAGATCGTATATTTCTTATGATACGATTCAAACTCCTTTTCAAAGTACGAGCTTAAAATACATATTTGGTTTTTTTTTTTGGGTTTCATTGACACATAAAATAGTTTTCTTTACAATACAAATACAGATATAAATTCTTAGAATTGGGCAGGAAATGTCCACCGGATTTATTCGATAAATTTTTATATTTTCCAAACTTCTCTCTTGTTATTATTTCCTTCACCCGTTCTCACTCCCCCACAGTTTGTCACTTAAGTGATTTTGATTTTTGAATTAACCCATTCTGAAAAGTCTCACGCCAAAAATGCAAAACTCTCACGTTTTTCCCACACCCATTCTGGCGAACTGGCGAACTCCTTTTTGCCTATCAAAACATGTCCGAGATTTCCATACCAGCTCAAAAAGCATATTGTTTAAGGTTGACACAAAAATACATAACCCACACGGTTCCGAACTAACAAAAAAATGGGTCGCAAAGCAGAAAGTGGCATCATAAATAAACAGAAATATGTAAAATCAACAATACAAAATTTTTAAAAAAGAAAACAACGGCCTGGAAAAGGTCCGTCCGCGGTCGAAGGTGCTGAGGGTCCTTCAGCCACCGATTCCGATGCAACCCCGGGGAAGGCGACTCTAGCACGCACTGCCACTTGAGAGGTGTTAACACGCAGCGGACAATTGCCAAGACGGAAGGGTGTGAAAATTGGCAACACGCGCCAACATGGCCGGGCCAGCCTCCTGTGAGCCCAACCCAAAGCCGCAGCCTGAAACCAACCCGCCAGCGACAATATGTCAAATGTCACAGGACAAAGGACCACAACAAAGGGCGAGCGTTTTATTTTGACAAGTGCCGAGTGTTGAACTTAATTTGCGGAGCGTGCCAGTCAAAGGGCTGTGCCAGAGAGTGTGTTGAGCCGCTTTCACTTGCTAATCCGCGGCAAACACACTAGCAGCAGTGCCACAAAGTAGGCAACGATATTGGTAAATGCCTCATATTTGCACATGGTCGAAGGGCACTAAAGAACGAGGGGATTAGAGCTTAATATAAGTTAAATAAGCCAAGAAAATCTTAAAAAAAATATTCTACAATTTGCTTATTTATTGGGAAATTTGTTTCCTAACATTTTGCAATGTTTATGATCTTCCCTAATATCTTTAGTTACTAAAAGCGAATTTAAAATAGGGTTAACTGATCAATTTATGCATGGAAACTGTATAACTTATAAGATCGGATTTAAATTTCCACGATATGTATTTATATTTTCTTATTCTATATATTATTATTATTATTATATAATATATTATTAAACTCTTCCCTTCTTTCAGCTGGCGATCGTCTGCTGGACATTCCTTGTAAGGTCTGTGGCGATCGTAGCTCTGGCAAGCACTACGGCATCTACAGCTGCGATGGTGAGTTCCCTGGGAAAGGAGATTCCTCAATGACAGTGTAATCCAAGCTAATACCTTTCAGGCTGCTCGGGTTTCTTCAAGCGGAGCATTCATCGCAATCGCATTTACACCTGCAAAGCCACCGGCGATCTGAAAGGTCGCTGTCCCGTGGACAAGACCCATCGCAATCAGTGTCGCGCCTGTCGCCTCGCCAAGTGCTTTCAATCGGCCATGAACAAGGATGGTGAGTAGAATAAAACACTGATCCCATCACATCCTATGGTGTTTTGCCCCCTGTTTTGCCAAAAAGGCTTTGTTTTACTTGCCAAAACACACTTAATTATGCAGCAAATTAGCTCGAGAAGCCTCTACTCGCCCACGTCAAGGTTTTTTGGGCATAAATTACATTAAACTCGGTAACCAAAATGCCGCGGGCTCCCTCTGATTCTACCGCCCGCTCCCCGATTGTGGCCAGAGCCGGGAAAATGCCATTTGAATTTTTGCCGTAGTTGTCATTAAGCTGATTATAAATTATGCGAGCCCCAATCCCGCGGTCGTGACTTGGGGGCAAAAGCCTTTATGGGGGAAAAGTGTTGAAACGGATTTTTGTAGCTTTACTTGGAGGAGAGGTATGGCAGCTGCAATTATTATTGTCAATATACTTAGATTGTTACACTGATTGGGAAAAGGAGTATAGCTTATTTAATCTATTAATTAATTACACTTTGTATTAAGAGGTATAAGAACGGTTAGTTTATATACATAAAACAGCGTTTGGGGCCTTATAAGAAATTTAACTATTAGGTTTTTTAATTACTTTAGATTCTGATAATAATAAAGAAAATATAAAGATCATCTTGTCAAAAAATTAATCACAAAATATTTTTCTTGTGTTATTTAGTTGAATTTTATTGTTGAGGTATTGATTATATGGCTTAGAAATATCTAAATTCAAAAATAAATCTTTTTTATGAAATATAAGAGTTGCATGCAGGAGTTTTACTTTAGACCATTTAAAAAATACGAAACAGGTCTTAAAAATGACTACCAATAATTGTCAGTAGTTTTTTAAAACAACGCATTTCCTTAAAATCCAAACCCCAAAGTATTCATATCTGTAAATTCTCTCAAAAATCGACATTCAAATGCTGAGTGCCCTGTCTCCCATCCCCACCCCAGCCTCCATTTCCATCTACATTCACACTCAGCCCGTAATCGGCAGTCGGATAGCCATAACCAAACCGAATACACAACTCAATGCAACAATGCTAGCTTTAAAGCTCTTAAGCCAACATTAAATGTAGCATAAAAACACATAATAGCGATGGAACACTCGTGGCATGGACTGGCCAAGAGACAGGGAGACAGGCGGTGGGGTGCGGTCTTTGGCCGACTATATTCAGGAGCCAAGCTCGGATCGGGGATTCGGTATTCAGAAGCCACCATTGACGGGTTCACTGCACAGAAGAGCCGGGACAAAAACAAGGGACACGAGCAGCATCAGCATCAGCATCAGCATCAGCGTGAGAATCGCTGCAGATTTTCTGGCACGCACAGGCCGCCGCACAGCCCGCCCTTTGGGCTGAGGGTCGATTGACAATGTGCACTTAATAGCGGATTACACGCATTATCCGCTCGCTGAAAATGCGACTAAAATGTATTGGCAATCAAGTGATGATGCCCGGCGACCGAACTTAGACGTCAGTCGTGCCAGGGACTTCAAGGACCTTCCAGCTCAAGCATAGCTGATCCGAGAGCGAAGTTAGTCCTCCCGGCTGAAGGCTGGTAGAGCCACCAAAAAAAATGGGGGCGAACTACAAAAGCACAGCGGGCCAAGAAAAAACAAAACCAGCTAAGAGAATTTCAAGGGGAACCGACTAGAAAATGTTCTTTCTTAGAATTAAATTGAAAATTATTGAAACATAGTGGTGGAAGTTCGTTAACAGCAGCTAGAAAGCTTGAAAGGATTGAAATAAAATTATATACCTTTAATAAATATATTTATTTGTATTATTATAAATGTATATAAATGATAAAACAAATTTCTTATATAAATTTTATATTAACCAAGTTAATTTGCGGTCAAAATGAGTTGAAATCTAGTAAATTAGTATTATTATCCTCTAAGTTTCCCATGGTCACCTTTGCTCAGAAGATAAAAACTCTTTTCTACCAACTTCTACAATAACCTTCTCAGTATTTATCCTTTCAAGCTTCAACAGAAAACACGGCCTTCCCAAGTAAAAGCAGAACAATAATGGCAGGGATCTGAGCATGCTATGGGTTGTCCGTGTTCCTCACATTCTTTTGGGGAACATTTTCTTAGTTTGCCGCTACAAAGCCTCATGTTAGGCTGCCTTTTTGGGGTTTTTCTTGGCTGGTTGCCGTAAATAAACAACAAACACACATGAACGCCAAACAATTCACACATCCTCAGCAAGCCCCGACACCTGCATGTCAGTCGCCACCCCAACTGAACGCCACTAGGAATGCTCCGCCCCAAACGCCATTGTAGTAGTAACGCCCAGTCCCAGACAAAATGCTTTTGTTGTTTAGAGCAGAAAGCAAAAAAGCCACAAAAATCGTTCAAGGCACGTTTGTGTAACATTTTTTGTGAGTCTGTGAGTGGGTTTTGGGAATGGGAATGGGGATGTGGGAGTGATGGGTGAAGGATGGTTCATGCGAGTAGTAAAGTTGTCCGGGATTCTCTAAATGTGATGACTGTGCCGGGGTCGTTGAGGATTGGGACTGGGTTCCGCCTGTGGTTGGCCATTTTTCGTTTGTCTTCCTGCTGTTAAGTTTCCGTTTGCTTTCAATGATTTCTCGGCGTTGGCAAAGGACCGATAAAGTTAATTGAAAAGGTGTTTGAAAAGCTAGCTGTGTTGTTAAACTAGATGTGTTCAAAAAGTTATAAAATTTTTCAAAACGGTTAATGAAAGTAGTAGAAAATAGTAGAAAATAATATTTGAAAGTGATATATATAATACATAGCATATTAAACTTCTAATTAAAATTATATTAACCTTCAAGGGATGCTCATTTTAAATATTATCTGATTTATCAGATGTTATATGAATTTTTAGCGAACTATTGGCTGGGGCTAGTCTGAATTTTAATAAAAACCCTCTTTAGGACCAAACCATCTTTCGATACCCTGACAAAAAACAGAAAATGGAATCACTCTTCCCCTCTCCTGGCAAGTTGGCAATGTGGCAGCATTCAGCTGACCAATCCCCATGCCACGGCACTTTAGAGCTGACAAATAAGTTATTATGGGAAAATATGACAAGCTTCGCACATTTCGCTGTCCGAGGACAGAATGCCATCATCCCCTGCTACCAAAAAACTGACAGCCTTACAAATGTTGGCTACTTTGTATGCTAATATCCTCGGGGAGGGACAACGACGACGAATCGAGAGTGGAGAAAAATAAAAGGAGACGCCGAGAGCTCTCCTAACAAATTATGTTGCCACTTGTCACATTTAATGGTATTTGCATTTGTATACACCAAAGTGTCAGCATCACCGACACGCACACTACACGCAGCATCTCCCCACCGATGCCGATTCCTTGCTTTCTTTCCTTGGTAAATATTTACGCGGCATTTTAAGCGGATTTCTCACTTTGAGTGATTTGTGTCGCCTCTCGAATCCCATTCTTATGAAAAAAAAAAAATAAACGATATGCATGGGGGCGCGATAATGTTAAGGTCCTTTTTTCCCCCTCAGCCGGGTGCGTGATGAGCCGAAAAGTGATGTCTAATGATGCTTATAATGGCCATAAAAAAAAGATCTATAGAAAATGGAGATGTATACAGGATAATAAGAAATCTATACAAAATGGAGATGTTTTCGAAGATAACTTGAATGATAAAAAATGTATTTATGTTTAAAGAAAACTAAGCAGTTGAAGCGCTGGACTTAAAAATAATATAATTGTCTAGGGATATATGAGATATGCTTTATTTTAACTTTTTTAAAAATGTTACATTGACAGAAACCTAATAAACATCTTTTTCGAAATTCGTAATACGGAAATAAGCGGAAAAATTAAAAAGGAACATACAATGATCTAAGAAAAAAGGACTCTAAATTAAAAGTTTTAGGTTTATCTTAGAATATATACTGTTTTTTAGAAATTAATTATTAACAGTTTGAAATATTGTTCATAAAATTTAAATTTCTCTCAATAAGAACAGTAATCAACTTTCGCTTTTATTTGTTTTTGTCCTGCAAACGCTGGACTCTTGGCCACACGGCTTGAGTTGGTTTGTACTAACTTTAACTTTAGCGCTTTCTACAAATCGAAAAGTTTACAAGCTGTGTGCAAACAAGGCTCTTAACGAAGGCAGTTACCCAGAAGCTCCTTATTCCACTCCTGTCCAGGATTAGGCAAGGCAAGACAAGGCGCTAAGGCAAACAGAAACAGCCGTGGACAAGAAGCCTTTCCAAGACTCTGTCAAGAGTGAAATAAATGATGAGGTCTTTGAAATGGAAATGTCTCCTAGTTTTCGAAGCACCTAAGAGTGTATATTGTTGCCTACTTTTGGGCGCTTAAGCTCTTCTGTCAACAGTCTGTGGTTCCGGTTTCCTGTTTCCGGTGCCACAGCTACAGCCTCAGTCTGAGTGGAGTCGCTCCTCCTCCTCGTTGTTGTTGTGTCGTCGTTCGGTGTCAATGTTAATTTTGTTGTTGTTGATGTCTATTCCAGAGACGACTTTTTGGCGCTGGCGCAAAAGGCAGACTCGGCTAATTTCATGACCACATTTTAACGTATTGATTTTTGCTGATGTGCCAGCCCGTACGCAATGCGCTTATGTACTCGTATATCGGGATGTGTGTGTCGGTGTCGGTGTGTGTATACATCTGTGATATTTATTTTGCAGCTTTTAAGCCGCCAGGTTCGGTCGAGTGGCCATCGAGCTCGCCATCCCCCCGCCACATTACGTATACGCAATTTCATTTACACATGGCTGCAGGGCACAGAAAGCCATGGCTGAGAGACACGCCCACACGCTCCCTGCATGTTTTACTTAATTGACATTATAGCCTACTATGATATGTGCATACACTTTCCGTCCAACCATGCCAGGCAGGCAGGCAGGCACTGTGCAAGTGCGACATGTAAATGCGCCTGGCTTGCACATGTCATGGACACCAACCAGTCCATGGGTGGGAATGGGCGAGGCCCATCAGTGTCAGTGTCAACATTAAAAGCGGATTTAAAATCACTCACACACGGGCCCAAAGGGGGCTGAGAGGCCCCCTCATCATGCCGTTGGCCTCATCATGCACGGAGCCACCTTTCGGATGGCAGAACAATGGCAGAAGGCTTTCAATGAATATCATGTGTAGAATCTACAATGGCAAGGAAATACCTTTTACTTAGAGAAAAAACGATCTGAATTTTACTCTGAAGAACTATGAAAGCTTCACTTATTTCCCATGAGCATAAAAACATCGGAAATGCTTGGGAATGTGATAAACATCGTCCATAAATTGAAAATCGGTTATCGATAAATTCAGGTAAATTCTAAAGGTGCTTTGAATGCGGTAACATGTAAGAATAACATAAAAAAGATTTCTCCACTGAACACATTCCTCTTTTTATTATATTTTACCAATATTTTCAGCATGTATATAGTGAGATATAGTGAGATATAGTGAGATATAGTGAGATATAGTGAGAATCTAGTAATTTGTAATTATGCTTATTAATATTTGATGACCAAATCACCTTAAAACAAGATTAAATATATTTTATTTTCAGTTTAGAATAGTCTATCGAAAATATAAATGAAGCAAATAGTAAATAAAACTAAATATATACAAATAGTAAATAAATTAATATCAGCTGTAGTTATTCGAAGCATCAAACAAATAATTATAGCGACAATCTATAAAAATTACAGAATTAAAATACAACTTATAGCATATTTTTCATCTTTAAACTCCTGAGGTTGTACACAAAATAAATTTAATACGATTAAATATGATTTATAAAAAACAAAGTACTATAAAATCTTAAACCTAAAATGTACCAAAATCGAGTTCATTATTTTACTTAAAACCATGACTCTCCGATTCACGTGTTCCCTTCTTACTTGCGCACTTTGTAACCAACTATTTAATCCTTGTGAATATGAAATCTAATTAACACTTGACTTATGAGCTCTTACGGAAATCCAAGCTCTGGGACTTCCCCCAGTCTCCTCCTCTTTCTGCTCACTTCCCGTGAAAAAAGGAACACCTGGAAAGTCTCTCAAGCCTCTCGGAAGGAAATGTGTAACAAAAAGTTACGCCCTTCGGCGAAAAGAGCGAGCGAACAAAAAATTACAATCTACAAATCTAATTAGCAACTCATTACCAGGACCTCAGCCCTTGGCTCACTGGACCGCATCCTCCCCCGCAGGAAACCCGAAAAGAAATGGAAAAGAGTGGCAGAACAAACATATTGACCGATTTGCTGAAGCTAATCAATTAATTAGGGCAGAACAGAGCTGAGCGCACCAGGAGTTCCGTGAAGAGAAAAACAATTATGTCAAAATACATGCACCCACACGGAACACGAGGAGCTTACAGACCGAAGAAGAGTCCTGGCCAGACAAAGGCAGGCAGGAATGTCAGGATGCCAGAATGGGCAACGGAAAAGGCGGTTGGAAAAAATTAATGATAAGTGGCAGTGGCAGAAAAGCGAGCTGCCTTGCAGCTGCTGTGTTCCCACGGCCATGACACGACCACGACGAGGACGACTTCACGACGATGCGGCACGCAAAATCCCAAATGATGATCATCAGGAGAGCTTGAGGAGCAGAGGAGCTGCGGAGCTGAGGAGCTGAGGAGCTGAGGAGCCGGAGCCATAAGCTGAAAAGCGCAACGCGTGCTCCAGAAATCGAAATAAATAAATCGGTAAACGATAATGAGCCAAGTTCCCTGGCCTTGCCATATATGCGGGATATACTGTTGCCATAAAAATCCTGCGAAAAGGAAATGTATCAAAATGCGATTGTTTGGCAGGCAAATTAAAAGTAAATAAGGCAACGCTTGCAAATTGCGTGAGAGGAGGGGAGAGCATTGAAAGCGAAACCGAAAATAAAATAAAAAGAAATATAAACCGTGAAATTAGGAAAACACTCGAAGTGATTCGATGTGCCCCCGAAATGATGATGTGCGCAGGGGTGTCCGGAATCTCTGATTCGGTCGAGGGTTGCAGGGTGCTTGTACTGAAGTAACTAATAGGCCATAATAGCCACACTTTGGCCCGGCTCAAGGGGCGGACTCAAGTACTCAGTCAAGCCAACAATGGACCTGGAATTGAGCAATTGTCAAGTATTTAGCCGCATAAAGGAGGGTCTATCAATGATGATGATAATACATAAATTATCCCGTTCATAGCTGATATATAAAATATGGTTTAATTTTTTAAATAATACTTTCTTGCACAGCCTGCTGCACTTCTAATTTCTGTGTAGAATATCCTTTCCCCCTGCTCAATAAACCATATCTTTCTCTTAATGCGAATCGGCGCATTCAAAGCGCCTGAAGTGAAGTTTCTGCGGGAGGCAGGCAGACACGACTTTTGCATTTTCCATCTTCATAACTTTTGAGTAAGTAAATCAGTCTCGGCTTTACTTTCTCATCAACGTTTCTGCTCCGGGTTTCCTTCCCAAACAAAGTTTGTGCCCCGAGAGCAAAAAAAAAAAAAAAAGAAAGCAATGGCATTGCGCCCCAAGGAAAGCTGGATGCAGAAAGCAAAAGGAAATTTTTAAAATTTTCCTTCGCTGGCAGCTAATTTTGTTGCCTTTTTCACACGTTTCTGTGTTTGCCCAGCGGGGGGAGTGGCTTGGAGTCACGGCAAAAAGGGTTAGCTTGAAGTTCGTTGCCAACTTTCCTCAGCTATCTTCTCTCTTTTTTTTTTTGTTCTGCTGAACCACAATTTTTAAGTCCCGCTGGAAATTGGTACCCGAAGTTTGTTAAACCCGCAGCATAAAAATTTGATGAGTTTGGCATTTTCTTTAATTGAAATTTGTGATCTTTTGAAAGCTTTGAGACTTTTTCTCGCTCCGCCTCGCTTGCCATGCCAGCTCGTTCGGTATAGTTTCCCCCTGAGCTTGAGGAGGAGGAGGTAGGAGGTAGGAGGACGAAGTCCTTCAAGTGGCTGCAGTCATTTTACAGAGAGACGCACTCACATATGCGATTAGCTGGGGATTAAAATGTCACCCCTTTTGCGCCACGTCACGCCATCCGCAAGATACGCAGCAACGCAGCAACGCAGCGATAGATACATTTAATTGCAAACAAATAAAAGTCATGGCAGCCACACACTCGCACACACACATGGTGTGTTCCTTGCCACCCCCTCTCCACACCACACTCAGGTCCTGCTTGGGGCATATGCAACAGTTCACACGACCGAGGACAGTATCTTTGCATCTCCTGGGTTCTAATAATCGGTTTATTATGTCTTCCCGCCAGTCCCTCCCTCCACCGCCGAGAGGAGAGACTGCGACTAAGAGACTATGATATTTACCCAGGCAAATCGGGCCGGGAAAAGGGCGACCTTTGGGTCCACACACACACACACACACACTTCAAAGCCTTCTCGAAAAGTTTCAAAGAGCCAGGCCAGAGTATCCTTGAAATTAACTTTATTTATTCAACTACTTAGAGGCAGATTATCGCAATTACACACTTGAACTGATTTTATTCAAACGAGATAGCAGGAAAGTCGGATATCGGCAGGGAAAATCAAAAGGAAATCCACGAAAATATGCCGGAAATATGGGGTTCTTTAGATTTAAAGAAAGATTATGAAAGGAAAATAACAAGAGTAACCATAATAAATTTTAAAATATTTTTTGAAGTATATTTATAAAGGAAGTAGGATATTCAAGATCATTTTATTAATTTTCAGGAATTTATTATCCCTAAGCAAACCTCAAAGACTTCTAAATGATTTCCATAGTCAACTCTCTCCTTTCTTTATCCCCCTCAGCTGTGCAGCACGAACGTGGTCCGCGGAAGCCTAAGCTGCATCCACAGCTCCATCATCACCACCATCATGCCGCAGCCGCTGCAGCAGCGGCTCACCATGCAGCGGCGGCGCATCACCATCACCATCATCACCATCATGCCCATGCCCATGCTGCTGCAGCCCATCATGCGGCCGCTGCAGCGGCGGCTGCTGCGGGTCTGCACCATCATCACCATGCCGGTGGCCACCTGCCCGTCTCGCTGGTGACCAATGTCTCGGCTTCGTTTAATTACACGCAGCACATCTCCACTCATCCACCTCCACCGGCTGGGGCGGCGGGTGGCTTCCACCAGGCGCCAGCTCCACCGGGTCATCATCTGCATGCAGCTACAGGCCAGCAGCCTCAGCAGCAGGCGCACGCGACAGCCTTCCATCATCCAGGACACCCAGGACACGCTCTGGCGCCTCCACATGGTAGCTTGAGCGGTGGCAGTAATCCAGGAGGGAACTCCAGCTCGATCTCCAGCAGCGGATCCACCAGCGGCGGTGCTGGACCGGCTTTGCCCTTCCCATCGCATCTGCTGCACCACAACCTCATAGCGGAGGCGGCCAGCAAGCTGCCAGGAATTACGGCCAGTGCTGTGGCAGCTGTGGTTTCCTCTACCACAACGCCATACCCAGGCGCAGCCCAGGTGGTGTCCCCCAATAACAACAACTACTCATCGCCTTCGCCCAGCAACTCCATTCAGTCGATCTCAAGCATTGGATCCAGGAGTGTGGGTGGTGGCGGAGAAGAGGAAGGCCTCAGTCTGAGCCTGGGCAGCGAGAGTCCGCGTGTAAATGTGGAGACGGAGACTCCCTCGCCGTCGGCATCGCCGCCCTTGAGTGCTGGCAGCATCTCGCCGGCTCCTACGCTGACCACTTCCTCCGGTTCGCCGCAGCCTCCCCGTCAACCACCCTCCCGCCACAGTCTCAGCGAGGCCACCACGCCTCCTAGCCATGCCTCTCTAATGATCCGCAGCAACAACAACAATAATAACAACAATAACAATGGAGAGAACAAGCAGTCTAGCTTTACGTCTGGATCTCCCACGCCCACCACACCCACACCACCGCCTCTGGGATCGCGAATTGCAGGAGGAGGAAGCGCTTGCGCCCCAGCATCAGCCTCAAATGGTTTTCTGGAGCTGCTTCTGAGCCCAGACAAGTGCCAGGAGCTGATTCAGTACCAGGTGCAGCACAATACGCTGCTCTTTCCGCAACAGCTACTCGATTCGCGGCTGCTGTCCTGGGAGATGCTGCAGGAGACGACAGCACGGCTGCTCTTCATGGCGGTGCGTTGGGTCAAGTGCCTCATGCCCTTCCAGACACTCTCCAAGAACGACCAGCATTTGCTGTTGCAGGTGAGGAAGATCGAGATATACATATAATATAAGATAACATAGAAGATGTATAAGAAAATCTTATTAACTGAATTCCTTAATTTTGTTTTCTCTCCCAGGAATCCTGGAAAGAACTCTTTCTGCTCAACCTGGCTCAGTGGACTATTCCCCTTGATCTCACACCCATCCTGGAGTCGCCACTCATACGGGAGAGGGTACTGCAGGACGAGGCCACGCAAACGGAGATGAAGACCATCCAGGAGATTTTGTGCCGCTTTCGTCAGATCACTCCCGATGGCAGCGAGGTGGGTTGCATGAAGGCGATCGCTCTGTTTGCCCCTGAGACCGCTGGCCTGTGTGATGTCCAGCCGGTGGAGATGCTGCAGGATCAGGCGCAATGCATCCTCTCGGATCATGTGCGTCTTCGTTATCCCCGCCAGGCCACGCGCTTTGGACGACTGCTGCTCCTGCTGCCTTCGCTGCGAACCATTCGGGCTGCCACCATTGAGGCGCTGTTCTTCAAGGAGACCATCGGAAATGTGCCCATAGCCCGGCTGCTGCGCGACATGTACACCATGGAGCCGGCCCAGGTGGACAAGTGAATGGATGGACACCGGATATATAATCGAATTCGATATCGTAGCACCTAAGCGGCAACAGTTTTTGTCACCTGCAAAAATATTTGTATTCCAATGCGACCCAAAAAGAGTTCAGATTCAGTGCGGAGGCAAATGGAAAAATTGCGGAAAATTTACCAATTTCCCGAGCGCAGCATCTGCAGCTGCGACAGTTCGCAGGCGGGGGAGGACCATGTAATAGATGTGTGTGTGTGTGTGTGTGTACCAGGCCACGCCCCTACACGCCTCCAGCTCCTCCACCTCCTCCGCCCGATCCCTGGGCTGTTGGTGGCCTTCTCACATGTTGATTTATCGCCAACGACGCGTTTGGCGCTCGCTTTACTTTCGTTTCATTTTCTAACATTTTATATTCTCATTTTATTTCATCTTTTTCGCCGGGATTTTTCCTTTTCTTTTTTTTTTTTGTTTCATTCTTTGACTGCCTGTGTCCTGGTCTTTATTTATCTTTCATTCGACGTTTTGTCGTCGCTTTTCTAAAAATTGCTCATGTTATTTCAACCTGGCAGGCACCGTTTCCATTCCCAATCCCGAGTCCTTGCTGGCACATCCTGAGATAGCGGAAGCCTGGTCACAGGTATTCCACCTTTTCCGCGTTTTGGCTTTGTAATATAGTATCATAAGGTATAGGAGGGTTTTGGAGATAATAATCAAATAATAAGTCATGTTTTAAGATCGCAAATCTAGAATAATCCAGGATATCTTTGTTAATTTGGTTATTTTACTATATCCTTATTTTTTAAAGATAAAAAATTGTAAAATATATATTATAACGTCCTTATTTTATTTATTTCTGCACTGAATTAATTTCATTTAATTTTTTAAAGAGCTTTCCAAGAGTATTTCAAAGCCATTTTTACTTCACAACCAGAGCTCCAACCCTGATTCCCCCTTACACCTGCCTTGATTCAATCTGACTTCCCTTTACTCACGGATTATTTTTTTCAATATCTTTCTGCCGTTTCGCGTTTCCAGATAACGCGTTTAGAAATCGTGAAAATGAAAAAACAACTTTGCCGCAGGTCATGCGACCAAATTTATGTTCCCTGTTTTTGCTGCGCTGTTACTGTTGGTCGGTTGCCCGTTCCCTGGCCCGATGTTTCGGTTAGTTTTATACATATAGCCGGTGCCAAGGCATATCTATCTACCACTGTATCGATGTATATAACCGGCACATTGATAAAAGCTTTGTTTATACATACCGAATGCTTTGTAATTGATTTTTACACACATTGAAATTAGTAAAACGGTATGAACCTAATATTAGATTTAGCACAAATAGTTGAAAAAATCCTTAGAAATATAAATGAATGTAAAATGCTGGCGAGTAGCCAACTAAGGGATATTGAACATTTAAATGAATAAAAATATGATATGAAAAAAAATAACAAAATATTCAATGCCTTTTTATTGGGATTTTCATTACATGATGGGAATATTTAAGAAAAGATTATGCGAGAGTTTGAACTGGCCAAAGAAAATATCGTTGACAATAGAGTTGTTATTGGTGGGAAAATGTATTAAAAGGAACTTAAACATCGATTAACTCGGGAAAATATGCTGTACATGTATGTTGATTTTTATTAAAAAAGTAAGCATTTTTAAGGGAAGGTAATACCACGCTATATAAAAATATAGCATATTTTATTCATTTTGGAAGGTAGAGCATTTAACCACACTCAAGATAATGTGTGTAAGCTTGTGAATTAAAATTTATATGGTTTTCTATTGATAATAAATCAATCACACATATATACAGAGTTTTAAAATTATGGTAGGTTATAGTATTGCGATTTATAAGTCTTCAACTTGATCCACTGATGCTAAAAATAAAACTTAAAAAATTTGAAGATTATTATATAACTTTTTATAGTATATAGTGGGTACCTAAGGCAAACTTGCTTATGCATTAATTAGTCTTAAGTAACTACTAACTAGGATTTGACCAATCATCTCAGGGAATTGCAAGTGCCAAATATATAGAAGATATTAGGGTTGCATCTTTTCCTATTAACTACTTGGATAATCCTTAGACTTTTAAACAAATACAACTCCAATGTTTAAGATATATTTGATTTTTTATTATTAAAATACGAATTTACACAATAACTAAATATATTCGTCTGATGATGCTTAACAACAATAAATCTTACAGTCTCAGATATGCCCTTCACTCTCTTGTTACAAGCCAATTTACCCTTCGGGCATGGGTTCATGATAATTTCACAGAAACTAAATAAATAAGAGAACCCCAAACTCGAAAGCCCTGGCAAGCCAAAGTAAATTGTGTTAATGGAAGTAATGCCTAACGAAAAAATGAGAAAAATATGGAAAATGCTGGGCAATTAAAACAATTAAGTGCTTCCACACTATTTGCAGAGCAGGAAAACTCGGGTAAAAAACGGAGTCCCGAAAAAAAACGGCCAAGAACAAATGGCATTAAAAAAAAAGTGCCCAAAACATTTTACAGGACAAAGCGAGCGGCAAATAAAAATGTAAATCATAAAAACCGAAATGAAAATAAAAATCCCCAATTTGTATGCTGTCGCATATTTCTCAAAACGCTTAAGGATTGTCCAAGGAGGTGTGCCGCAGTGGAATGGAGCTGAAGCTGTCATAAATTCTGTCAGCAGATCCGCAACCGAATGGGAACGCCTTGACAAAGGACATGTGCGCCAGCGTCTATTATTGATGCCCAGCGCTCTCGAACATCTCGTCCTGTCATCAAAGAGCCCCGATTCAATTGTCTGAGACAAATGTCTTTGGCAAAAGGTAAGGAATAAAGTCTTATTTAGCATATGCAAACGCCTCGAGCAGCCAACTGGACAGGGCAGGCCGCACAAACCGCTCGGACATGTTGCACATTACCCTTTTAGTTAAACCTCCTCCGCCCAGGCCCCCCCTTTTTCTGGGTCCGGGGAAAAACTTTCAGCAGCAGATCCCAGTTCTTTTCACACTTTTCCCAGAGAAGCTGCTGCTGCTGCTGCTGCTGCTGCTGCTGCCGCCGCTGGCCATGGGCAATACATCTTGGGCCACAAAACACAAAATCGTCTTAAGTATTTTGTGTGGTTTAAATAAAGTAAAAATAATATTGCAAAAATAAAAACCAATGTCCAGCTGTGAGTGGGTGTGTGAAAGGATAAGCGGGCTACATCCGCTTAGCGTTGTCTTTCTCTAGTCTTGACATACACTGCCTAGAATTATGGTCACGTAAGCTTTATGAGAGGTTTTGAGTTTAAAGTTTAAGGAATTTTTTTGAGGTAAAAGCTAGAAATGTTTAGGGATGAAAAATATTATTTAAATTAAGTTTAAATAACAAAGTAGGCATCATTATATTGGTTAATAGCTAAAGAATAAATATCTTTTATCTTCACACTCTATAAATATAAGTAGGTAATGGTTTTAATACATGATACAGGTTAAATTAAGGCAACCTATACAAAATATGAATTAAAAATTCCCATTTTTACTTTTATCTAAAATATATGTTTGTAAATACTGCGAAAATCTTCACCGATTTCACATATTTCAAGCTATTATTTTCTTTAAAATCCACATATTTTATTCATAATTTATTACCTTTGATTAATCCTTAAAAGGATATCCAATAGTCACCCTAAGATATCCCTTAAATTTTTCATTTCCTTCACTCGTTTCTTGCCTTTCATTTTTGGGTCTCGTTGTTGCGTAAATGATTTTATTTCGTTGCTGTAAAATTTTTGATGTACTATTATTCTATGCCCAAGTCCCCAATGTCCATCATTGTTTTTTATAGACACATTGCTCTGCACACAGCTCAGCAAAAGGGTTAATTCCCCATACCCTAGCATCGCCGACATCGCCATCATCATCAACAAGGAGCGCTTCATCGTCAGCATGACATGCGAATTAGCCATGGCCAAAAAGGTGGGCTGCATATTGGATGTGGGATGTGGGATGTGGATCCGAGATATGGGATATATGCGATGTGTGATATGGGTTATGGGTTGAGGTTGCTCCACGCAATCTTGATGATGTGAATTGTGGCACTTGTCCATCCAATTCGGAGCGTGGGCAGGCACATCTCGGGATAGGATTGATGGCTGCATGGTAATTTTGGGTTTGTGCATAGAAATTGCGCATACGCCAAGTGGGCCGTGAGCCAAAATGACGCCAAGTGCGAGGGGGGACAAACAGCACTTATAAGCTTGTAATCTGTGACAGCTACAAGAGGATGAGCCAACGGAATCGATGATTATTCGAAAAGTCTGAAAATTACATTCCAATGAAAGCACAGGTCAAAGTGATTCAAGGAATAATTATGGAACTTGGCTTCAGGCTGTCTTTTATGGATACTTTAAGTATTTTAAATGTGAAGAACAATTAATTTCAATTAAATTTGTCTTTATATTGAAAATAATTTATATCGAACACTTTATTATTTTTAAAATAATTATTAAGATGGATTAGTTCGCAAAATATAAGTTCCTAACTAAAATATCATTACAAAAGCTAACTAAGAACCTAAAATAGTACCACATAAGAAAATGGAAAACTAAAGTAGCAAATGAGAGCAGACCCACCTTGGCTGCTGCACAAAATCACACTTTTGCCATGGAAACAAGCCAGGCCACAGCTTCCACCCACCCACAGCCACGGCCAGTCCCCCGCCCACTCCCACTGACACGTCCACACTGAAGAGAACGCCACAGGAAAGCATCCGTCGGAAACAGAACAGACCAGACCAGAGATACCAAGTCAGGCCACGAGCATAACGTGCAACTTTCCAGCTTTCGCCGCAATCAATTTTACGGGTGCACAGCAGCAGGAGCAGCGGCAGCAGCAACCAGGAGGTAGCCTCGGATGCGGCAGTGGAATTAGAGCAACCCCGTGCGCAGCCACGCCAAACCACTCAGCCAACCAACCAACCACCCACGCAAGCACCCATCCTCCGCAGGACCCAGAGCATCCAGGACACCCACAAACAGCGTTAGACACGCAACGAGCAAGAGGAGCGCGCACGTGGTCCTGCTCACATGAAGGTATTAGCGCGTAACATCGCTGCATGATTAACCTCCTCCATGGGTCAACGCCATGCGGACGGTGCGACGGCAACTGCATGTGTACTCTGTTCCTGGGTGGGCGTGGCCCTGTCCCTAGTTCCATCCAGAGATCTGCCCTGCAGCCACTCGGTGGGGTCATGGGAAGTGAGAGCCCCAGACCCCAGCAATGATTACAAAAACCATTAAAGCCTAGTGCATGTTACAAAATTTGAGTCCTGAAAGACAATTGTCTTGTAAGAAATATATTTTTAAAATGTAAAATTTATATATTTTAAAATAAATCTATACCCAAAGAGTGATGAACCATTATTATTATTGTTTTCAATATAAATTTAATAATAAAATGGACTTTATGAATTCTATTCAGAATATCAATTTGTATCTTGAATGCAATGAAGTCATGTCCAGTAAAAACTACTTTTGCGTTTTAATGGATTCACAAGGAAAAAGTTCTAGAATTTAATAATAATTTTATGCTCATAAGACACTAAATTTAGAATCTCTAAACTTTCCAATTCACTGTTAATTTTAAGAAAAACAAGAAAGTACTCCTTTCTCTGAAAAGCCTATGATTGAATACCCTTTTTGATCGGATAAAGGAGTTTAAAATTATCATAACTTAGTCAAAAATGCATTTAATTCAATAACAATTCATGTTAGTTTATTAATCAGTATACAAAATATATGCATCGAATTTTTTGACAGTTTTAATACTACAAATACTTAAAAAAATTTTAAAAATTTAGTAAATTTGTAGTTTATCACCGGACATGCCTAAATATATATGATTTACGGGGCGGCAAATGACTCTTTTACTGATATACAAGACTCTCACCAAAATAGGCAATATTGAATTATAGCATTTATTTGTTTTAAAATATTGTAATTGTATTAACAGAAATGCCAATACGTTTAGATATTTAATTCCAGTTATTAAAGGCTGAAAAACTATTATAATTTTATTTCAAATAATTGTGAGTATTAACTCAAACATTTTAAAATTATTTTATTTGTTTTAATTTGTATAATTTGAATAATTTTCAGCAGCTTCCGGTTTGAGTCCTTGCTAAGAATTCGGAATCCGGTTCTGGTGTTCTTTACATTAGAGTGACCAAGTGCGAAAATCAATAAAAGACGTTTCCTAACTCGGTATTCCACCCTGCCGCACTAGAGCTGTATACACATCCATATTTGAATATTTCGATACTTTCGATGTTGTTTTTTCAAAATATTAATATATCGCGATATATCGTATTTTTTTAGGTAATAACAAATATAAAGCATAATAGTTATCCTTTTCAATATATTTATTGTATTTCAAGAATACTTTCGATAAAATACAATACATTTATTTAAACTTAAAATAAGGACAATGGGAGATCAAGCTTCACAGATTATCACATATTATGATTTTTATTGATTACGACAACTCGTATCCTCAATTTTTCTTCAGCTTTACTGAATGTCCTCTCCGACATACATTCATTTTGCATCTAAATAAAATATTAACTATGCAATGTGGAAGAGGTTGCTTATCTTTTGAAATGTTTTGGCTCTCATTATATTGCCTTAACACATAACACGATATATCGATACTCTAAAATATAAATCGATACTAATGCAAAAAATAGTATCGATGCTATCACACCTCTGCCGCACCAACGGTCTTTGTTTTGAGTTTCACGATTTTCGCTTGGCTTTTTCGGACGTGTCAGTTTCAATCAGATTTGTGGCCAAATCGGTCGTAATCAGCGCCAGCGCCAGAGTCGCCAAGTCAGACCGCGAAGTAGCACCCACGGCAGCAGCAGCAGCAGCACCTCGTAGAGCAGGAAGAAGCAGCACAGCAACAACAACAAAGAAGGCATAACAGAAACAGAAACTGCACTCAGAATGGCGGAAAAAGTGAACGTGTGCATTGTGGGCTCCGGCAACTGGTGAGTGGAGGCGGAGTGTCCTCATTAATTGGCAATCGGACAATGCACTTATATAATGATTGGTTGCACTTTGCCCTTGCACCGCGCACCTTGACCTTGCAGGGGTTCGGCCATAGCGAAAATCGTGGGCGCCAATGCCTCCGCGCTGCCGGAGTTCGAGGAGCGGGTGACCATGTTCGTCTACGAGGAGCTCATCGACGGCAAGAAGCTGACGGAGATCATCAACGAGACGCACGAGAATGTCAAGTACCTGAAGGGACACAAGCTGCCCCCCAATGTGGTGAGTGCTCCGAAGGATACTCCCCCAAAAGCCATTATGTAACTGCTGTGTGTGTTTGTGTGTGACGGATTGTTAACAGCCATGTGGCTTACATAAAAGGCTCTCGCCTTGATCTTGACCGTGTGTGCAGCGCCAAATTATCTAATCAGACGACAACTGCAAGCAAGTCTATTTTTACCTTTCATTGCTCTGTCCTCTCTCTGTATCTCTCCCTTGTGCGCTGCAGTTTCACCTTCGACTCTCTTTTTGCACTCGCTTTCGCCTGCGCCCTCGCTCTTCGTGGAGGCGCTCTTTGACGCCTTTGACGTAGGTCAAGGCCGGCTTGGCCCTCCTCAAAGCTCCTCCTTTATTTTTGCAACACATAAATTGCGTCAATATTCCCCATTAGGCAATATAATTGTGCGCCGATAAGCAGGGCACTCGAAATGGCTGTATTCGGACATATGTACGTCCTCCACAAAGCACTTCAACTGTTATGTTCTGTTCTATTTAGGCGATTATCGATAAGCCCAGACTGTTTCGGGTTCATGTTAGGGTGATAAAGTCCAGCGCCTTCGGTAGTAGGTTATCCCGGGTGTCCAGGTCCCAGTGTTTGCCCTGTAAACAGCCTGTTGATGCCAAGTGTTTGCCAACTTGCTTAGGAAAAAAACTTCCATGCACAGACACACATAGCCCACGATTACAGCCATGCGTTAGCGGCATGAATATTGATAAACGTGAAAAACAACGAGAAAATATGCTAAGCCGAAAGGGGGAACACCCTAACTTAGGCAGTAGCAGAAGAATGTAGAAGAATGTGAGGCTATATTACTTGAAAAACACCCGAAAATGTCCTCATGGGACATAGGATCAGTTGCAATATGGAAAGGGAATAAACAATCGTACAGGACGTAGAGATTTAGAGATGAAAAGGCATAGATAAAGCATTTATAAATATATAGCATGAACAAATTATGTTATAAATCAAATATATATGCATATATAAACAAAGAAAAAATATATATAAATAAATATATTTATTCCGGTGAATTTGCGCGATAAAATAAATTAATTTCTTCTTGATTCCGAAATAAAAAATATAGTAGGATATCATACAGATCTCTACAGATTTAAAATCAATTTAAAATATGTGTTAAAATATGTTACAAGTTAAAAATGCTATAAGCAAGCTTATATTTTTGGTACAAATATAATAATAATAAATATAGTTGACAGTGCCACAAGCATTCAACTTAAAAACTTAAAAACACTTTCTGTAAGGGTATAAAAAACACACAAAATATATGCGAAATTTTTCTATGCTTCGTCCGTTTGTTTTGTATAATTAGAAGACGCCTTCGCCTATTTGGAACACATATATTCGTAAATTTTGGCAAGCTTTCACTAGTCTCTGGGCGCCAAAACAACAACAACAACAGATGAAGCCAACAAAACAAATGAGACTGAACAATTTTCTATAAGCAATGATCGGGATCAATGTCAGAAATGCAACAAGTATGCAGAGGCAAAGGCAATGAAAATGAGTCAACAAGTTAATCGGTTTGGCACGAACGAAAACGGAAAATACTATACATATATTGTTTGTTTTTGTGTTTTGTTTTTCACGTTACTTATACAGCGGCAGCTTAGATCAGCCCAAGTGGTTAGCACTCTTGATTAAGGCTTTCACAGCTGCTAATCAACGCCAATAGCAAGTCTATAAATATATATAATTAACAGTCAAAGTAATAAATTATGAGAGTATTTTCCACCTTCGCCACGCAGAAAAACAATAGCCTGAAAACCTGAATTTGTTGCGATCTCTAAAAATAATCCATTTCGCTGTTTATCAAATCATTAGATAAACGTTTTACCCAACGAAACCGTAACCTTGTGCAAATGCCAAGTTTGCCTGTTATCTAAATTGTATTTTGTGAACTTTACACTTATATAAAGACTCTAACACAAACTTTCCGCAAACAAGTTAATATATAATATTTTGCTGCTCGGCATAAACTCATTACGAATGCGTCAAACAGGTTGGCAAAGGCAGCCAAGTAGAGAATATATATTACTTGCATTAACATAACCATATCAGGCTCGGGCGATCGAGCGAGCCCGCGATTTAAGTAGTCTAGACAGCCGAGAGACGCGCCCCCAAAAAGAACACGTGCTGGGAAAATGATTTCCGCAATCCGTCTGCAATTCCCTTCATTCAACCTTCAGTACGCCGCTTATCTCTGAGTTTCTTATCACAGAGTAATTAGCAAAATTTCCTTTACTGCCCTCTCTCCATAGGTTGCCGTGCCCGATTTGGTTGAGGCCGCCAAGAATGCGGACATCCTGATCTTCGTGGTGCCCCACCAGTTTATCCCCAACTTCTGCAAACAGCTGCTGGGCAAGATCAAGCCCAATGCCATCGCCATCTCCCTGATCAAGGGCTTCGACAAGGCCGAGGGCGGCGGCATCGATCTAATTTCGCACATCATCACGCGTCACCTGAAGGTAAGTCGTCGACGCAGAGGTGACCCTTTGAGAAACTCTAATCTTTCGCTTGTCTTCCCTGCAGATCCCATGCGCTGTGCTGATGGGCGCCAATCTGGCCAACGAGGTTGCGGAGGGCAACTTCTGCGAGACGACCATTGGCTGCACAGACAAGAAGTACGGCAAGGTATTGCGTGATCTCTTCCAGGCTAACCACTTCCGCGTCGTGGTTGTGGACGATGCCGACGCCGTGGAGGTGTGCGGAGCCCTCAAGAATATCGTGGCCTGCGGCGCGGGCTTCGTTGATGGCCTCAAGCTCGGAGACAACACCAAGGCGGCCGTTATCCGATTGGGTCTCATGGAGATGATCCGCTTTGTGGACGTCTTCTACCCCGGCAGCAAGCTCTCCACCTTCTTTGAGAGCTGCGGCGTGGCGGATCTGATCACGACGTGTTACGGTGAGTGGTGGGGGAGAGGTCATCAGGGCGACAGTGGCGTGATTCTTAGACCCAAACATTAGCTATCGAATCGCTCTAGTTCAGACATAACAATTAACTTAAAATGGGGCAGTTATCAGCTACAAATGGAACACAAAGTGCGCGATAACCTATCATAACCTATAAAAAACATTATTATCTGAGTTCTAGAGATGTCAACCTTATGCTTTTACGGAGCCACAAAGTTGTCATAAAAACAATTTGCAAATTACTTTAAACAAACATTTCCTAACTACTATTTCGTACCTTTACAAAGTCTCAAAGTAGTCATAAAATGAACTCTCAAATTAATTAAATAAACAATGTTGTTTACAAAAAATCGTAAAGCGGTGGCATGCCAAGTTGTAAACAAAACAAATATTGAATTACAATATGCGGTCATAACAATTTTACTTCCTTTAAATTGTATTAATACTAACACAAATTTTAATCTACACAGGTGGCCGTAATCGTCGCGTCTCTGAGGCTTTCGTGACTTCCGGCAAGACCATTGAGGAGCTGGAGAAGGAGATGCTCAACGGCCAGAAGCTGCAAGGACCACCCACTGCCGAGGAGGTGAACTACATGCTGAAGAACAAGGGACTGGAGGACAAGTATGCCATTTATGTTATTTGTAAACAATTATTAACCACGCTTATTATCAATTACAGATTCCCCCTGTTCACGGCAATCCACAAAATATGCACAAATCAGCTTAAGCCTAAAGATTTAATCGATTGTATACGCAATCACCCCGAGCATATGTAAGTGTTTTGTTCGCGTTCGTTTTTATCTCGTTTGCGCCCGTATATCCCGTTATCCCGCTATCCTGTTATCCTGAAACTCCCCAGAAAAGTGCTCTGCTTTGTCTTCTCACTATTTGCCTTTGATTTAATAATTGTTTTCTTAGTTGCCATAATTTTAAGTTTATAGTTTTCCCTAACCTTAGTTTATGCACATTCTGTTTTTTAATTATTATTTCGGAATGTTTTCTATTATGTTAATTTACTGCTCCCGATTTCTAACCAAAACTTAGCTTAATTTTAACCTTAATACAAAATGCTGAATAATAAAACTCGAAGCGAAATTCAAAATTTCTCAAAATTATTGTATGTTCTTTCAAAATCGTCATTTCCAAACCAAAATTCTCATCAAAACCATTTCATAGACAATTATTATTCAGCCATAGCCCATACCCGTAGTCATTGCAAAGTTCAAATTGATTATTTTTCATCCATAACATATTTGTTTTCTTCTCTTCTTTTTTATATTATATTTTTCATAGGGACACGTCCATCATGCCGTCGCCAAAACTCTAAACTGTGTTACACCCAAACCAGATCAGTCAAATGTATATTGTAAATACTACTTACTCTACCCGCATAGATCAAGTCAAGACCAGTCATCTTCATCCATAAAAAGGCATATATAGCTACGACATATATATATATATATGCATTAAGTCAGACAAGTCGCTTTTCATATCTCTTTTTTACTTGCTAATTACTGTTTTCCATTGCAATATTTTTCTCCATAATTGTTTAAAGTGTTTATGTGTGTTAGGTAAAAAAAAAAAAGAAACAAAGAACCAAACTAAAAGTGTCATAATTGTTGAAAATAATTGGATTTGTTACAAATAAATATGATTAAATATGAAATTTTTGTACATAACAATCGAAAAGTGTTATTCATTCATAACATACTCTATATATTCGAAAATATTGGCAGCGACAAATCGGCAAAGTACGTATGGAAAAACCAAGTTTTATAAATTTTGCAAATTTTAAGTTGTTCTGCACGATATTGGGTTTTTATAACCAATGTTAAATGAGTTACCGTTGACTGACCTAATCGATTTAATATTCATATTAATGCTTTGACTTTTCTATTCCACAGGCAAAATTTGTAAATCTCTAAAGAACGTTTTTAACATTTTTATGCACCACAGAGAGAGAGAGAGTAATTGTATTTTTTCAGCACAAGTCAAAATCAATGATACTTGGGACTCAAATGGTCCACTAACTACCCAGCCGACAAAAAGGATTGTGTATAGGTTGTTCGTTTAGTTAGCTTTACCTACTATATATTTCTTTCAATCCGATCCCACGCATATCCAAAGAACCACAGAAGGAAACTAACAGTCAACACCAAAGTCTGCTTTAATTTTTAAAATTAGTTTTTTTTTTAAAACGTAACTAGCCAAGAAACAAGCGCGAGTACCTAAGCAAGGATATTGTAATTTTGTGGCCACGAGTATTAATTACAACAGCAATCGGAAGAGCAAGCGGAGAGAATCTTAGTCTAATTTTAATCGGATTGCGTAGATCTTAGATTTAACTGTACAAAAAATAAAAACGAGCGTTGTCTAAATAAAAGCTGAGTAGTTAAATGAGTTCTTCATTTTATATTAATTAATTAAAGAGGCTTCAAGAAAAACAGTAAGTGTTTATAGTTTTTATGTTTTTAATTATGGACAGGCTGTTATTCATTCATAATTGAGCGCAGAAAGCGGCGATAATTGATGCCTCGAGAGCTCTTGGTGTCCTCCATGCCCTCGGTGAGCACCTGTAGCTCGTCGAGGGTAAAACACATCCTTCTCTGGTTGACTAGAGTCAACAGACGCGGGATCTCGATAAAGCCGCTATTCAGCGGGTCCGCGCGTCGCAAGGCATCGATGAACTCATCCCTCTTGGCCATGTCCATATCAATGGCATTGCGGCCGACAGCTTGAAGATAGATCTTGGCCTGGATCAGCGTCTCTTCTGAGCTGGAGTCTTCACCAAACATTTCACGTACCAGGTGCTCGTAGGGCACGTTGCCATCGTCGTCCGAAACACGGTTCAGCAGGCCAAAAACCTCCGAATCTTCTAGTCGCTCTCCCATGTTGATCAGCATGCGGTGCAGCTCGGAGTAGGATAGTTTTCCGGTGCGTCCCGGATCCAAGCTGCGAAGGACACACAGCACCTCCTCCGACGAGGGTTCTTCGTTCCGATCGGCTAGCTGGCAATACAGGGTGAGGACCAACTCAAAGGACACCCTTTGTCCCACTTCCAGTCCCAGGATACCCAACGCCTCGCGCCGATGCATGTGCTCATCCAGGCGAGCGGCAAGACGCTGGTCACTCAGGTTCAGGCCCATGGAGCGTAGGCAGTCGGCCAAGTCCGAAACGCTTATGCGGCCTGCAGTCGCACGGATCAAAAGAAATGCAGATTATTTACAAGAAAGAAGGCTGTCATTATCTTTACAATATACCAGGTGATCCCCCAAAACCAGCTTCCTTTCCAAACACTGCAAACATGTCGAAGATCTCATGGAGCTTAGACACTTCCGGCAGCATAATCATCAGCTCTGACTGTTTGCGAAAGAACCCGAATTCCGGAATCGGCTTTGGTCCCTCCCCCCAAGCCTCCCACTCTCCTTCCTTGTTCATTTTGTCGGGATTGAAAGTCGGGATATGTAAATAATTTAGTGCTGAGAGCCAAATAATTACAGCTGGAATTTTTTTGCACATGACAATGAAATCTGAGTTGGCTTTATATGTAAAATATATGTTTAAGTTTTGGATAAACATAAAATATTTACAGAATATCAAAAGAAAACATGAACAAGGAATAACCATTTAATATATAACGAAAATAAGAATGTTTAGCCTAATACAAAAATTGTTATTTGTACGAAAACACAATGAAGCAAAATATACATTTAATGGAACGGAAAGAAAGGGTTTTTTTTTAGAATATTTTAAATATACCTACCTCCAAGGATTAAACAAAATCAAAGTCCAATTTGTATTTTTATTATTTGTATATCGCATTTATTTTAATGTTTCATTTATATATATATATATATATTTTTTGCAAATAAATTTTATAAGTTTGTAAACATAGAAACATACATAATTTCCATTTATTTATCATTTGATTCCGATTTAAGTTTATTTTTATTTATATATATAATTTTTTTAATTTGCATCAAGCAAATGTTTATGCTTTACATGAACAAACATTTGTTTTGTTTTCTGTATTTTTTTTTTAGGTTTTTCGTGATTTTTTGTAGATAAGATTCCGGTTTTTTGTATATAATTCACATTAAATGCTATGGAAAGAAACAATTACATTTAGTTTTAATTTATTTAATTAGAAAAATAATAATAATTGGAATATAAATCACTTTGGCCCCTAGTTGGGGCTGCTATATAGCAGGGTTCAATATTTGTTTAGTTGGTTGTTTTCGTTTAATGTTATTTTGTTTTATTTTATTTAGTTGAAATGCAACAGTTTGTTTTTGTTTTTTTTGTTTTGTCAACAGAATATAGCAGCCCCAACTTGGGGGGTTGCCGTTCGCCTTGGGTTTCTGGTTGTCGTATTTAATATGTTTTTTGTTTTTATTAATAAATTGTAATAATTCGTATAAAAAGGTTGTTTTTTTTTGTGAGAATGAAAGAAGCGTCTGCTGTTTAACATATATATTCTTTGTATATATATATATATCGGCTTAGATTGGAGCGTTGTTTTCTTATTCTTTTTTTTTTTGTTTTTTACGGGGAAAAACACAATTGTACAGAGCACTGAATACTTGTTTTTTTGCTAGTGTAGTAATGTCTAATAAATTCATACATTTTTTTCGTTTAATTATTTTGCATTTGCTCTCACGCCTCCCCTGCCACACCCCTGCTACTGCTACCATTACCCATATCGTCCCTCCCAATTCGTTTACTCTTTTTAGCTACTTAGTTGTTGGTGCAATTTAGTGGACCAAGCTAACTACGATTTCGTTTGGAAAACACTTACAAAAAGTCTTGTACAAAAAATTCCGCATACACGCACACGTATTTTACACGACATCTTACATTCACCGCAGAGGGAGGGGGAGAAAGAGCAAATGCGCGACAGATAGAAGCTGCTTGCTGCGACACCGCGCCGCCAGTAACAGTTTGAGAAGCAGAGATTTTGACAAGTACTGGAAAGAGCCTGTAGGTTTCTTTTTTTTATAAATGTTTTTTCAGCTCTTTTTCTTTTGTTTATAGCACATATTGGAGATTAAACTTTCGTTTTTGTGACAACAAATATTTATATATAAGTAAATACCATTATTAACATGTTTAGCTGTTTGTGAATGTGTTTCTTTGTGTACATTTAATACATTTAATTGGGGGATTCTGCCTTTCTACTCTTCCATCTTCGTTTGCATTCTGCATTCTTCTCGTTTCTTATATTTTTTTTTGTTTTTGTTTAAAATTAGACAATATACAGTTGTTGTTTTTGATTTTGTTGGTTGATTCTGTTACATATATTATATATATAAAAAATACATAATTACAAACTAATGGGTTTTTTTGAAATCACTTCTTTGAGACAAACAGGAATGCCACAGAGATCACTGAAGATTTGAAATTGAATTCGTGACAAGGATGTCCAAAAGTAGATTACAAAATGCCCAACAAATTTACAAAAAATTTGGGATATAAAATGGATTTTATCGCCTACTTTTGAAAGCTCTTTTAAAATTAATTTAAAATCTATGACGATTTCTGTGGCATCCCCGATAAAGTGTGTGTTTTTTTGTAGTTTTTTCTTGTTGTTGTTGTTATTTTTTGTTGTTTTAACTTTTTGCCTGTATGTTTTCTTGCCTGCAATGTGTCCTCTTAACCCCGCAGCATGTTGACGAGCATGGCGACCAGAAAAGTGCCCACCAGGAAGGAGACCACAATGCACACGGCCTTCTGCTGGTCACTCAGACGCTTTCGGTTGGAGTACAGCGATGTCAGCTTGCTAACAATTCGTCGCAATCCACCGGAGTGGGCCAGGCTGGACGAGATGGCCGATGCCGCCGCTGCCGCCGTTGACGAGGCGGAGGAGGAGGAGGAGGAGGCAGCGGCGCTCAAGGAGTTGGCACCCAGGGCCAAGCCGCCGGTATGCGGATGGTGGGCATGATGCATGTGATGCGAGTGATGCATATGGTGCTGATGCTGATGATGCGAATCCGTGGCCCCGGCACCACTTATTCCTGCCCCTCCTGCAGCACCGCTGCCACCGCCGCCGCACTGCTGATGGTGGTGATGGTGATGATGATGATGATGATGCAGGGGATCGGCGCATGCATTGAAACCGGACAACTCCTGCTGCAGCCGTCCAATGGCCACGGGATCCGCTCCCACGCCGCTCGCCCCACTAATCGCCGAGGCACTCACCGATCTCATGTGCAGGCCATTGGCCGAGCCATTGCCCGCCGAGAGTTTCCTGCTGCTCCTCTGGCTGGCGACCGCCGGTGCTGTGGACCCATGCAGGTGGTGGTGACAGGTCGCCGAGCTGGGATCCAGCTCACTGGGCACCTGGTAGCGCAGCGGACTCGACGGCTGGCCGTATAGGAGCTCGCCGCCCGCAGCTATCCTCACGGGACACACACGGAACTGGTAGCAGGTGCCAGCGGCCAAATTGTCAATGGTGAACTTGGTCTCTGGTCCGCGGTACAACTGCCTGTAGTCCTGGTTGGCCAAATTAACGGGTGCTCCGCTGGAGCTGCCACTGGAACTGCTGCTGCGACCCTTGGGCGACAGGGACTCGCCCTCCAGGTCGGCGGCGCCCAGGACTGCGTACTGCAACTCGTACTCCACGCGATCGTGGAAGGAATTCTTCGAGTGCTGCCACTCCAGGGTGAGCTGCATGCCCAGCTGTCCGGGCAGATCCATCAGGCAGACGCTTCCCTCCTGGACCACGCGCGGTGCCTTGATGTTCGCCGGCAGCGTGGCCGATGTCTCGAAGACATAATCCTCCGAGTAGTCACCATCGCCAGCCCGATCCGTGTGGGCGTAGATGCGGAAGGTGTAGCTGCTGCGCTCCTGCAGCTTGTGCACCTTGCACATGCAATTGGTGCCGGCGTAGACGGACTGGAACTGCTTGGCCCTGGCCACGTACATCTCCACAAAGTACTTGGTGAAGTCGCCGCCATTGCTGCCACCATTACCCATTGACGAGGAGGATCCGCCGTTGCCCAGCTTGCCGCCGGCATTCTCTCCCCACTTCAGCTTGATGTAGTTGTGTCCGGCGCCGCTGCATTCGAGGCGCGGTGGCGCCGGCGGTGCCGGCTGAGTTGTCAGCTTGGCATAGGCACTAAAGGCACCCGCTCCGATGGCGTTGACCGCCTGGACGCGGAACTTGTAGCCCGTTTCGGGCGACAGACCACTGACCGTGTACCGCGTGCAGGCATCCGGCGTGGCAATGGTCCGCTCACCGTATTCGATGTTGTAGGAGCAAATGGGTGATCCGTGGGCCGCCGGCTGGGTCCAGTTGAGGGTCACCTCCTGGGCGGTGAACTCGTAGCCCTGCATCTGCGGTGCTCCCGGAACGGCGGCAGGCGTGCACACGCTTATCACGTCAGAGGAGGTTCCCGTTCCGGCGGCATTCGTTGCCTGGATGCGGAAATGGTAGCGCGTGAAGGGGGAGAGATTCCGCAACTCCGCGCTGGTCAGTGCACCCTGATAGCAGTTGTGGAACTCGGAGCTGGGCGGCTCCTTCAATTCCTGCTCCTGCGCCTGGTCCTCGTCCCTCCTCTCCTGGCTGGCACTCTTCAGCGTGTAGCTGGTCACCGCCGCTCCATTGTCCTGCAGTGGAGGCTGCCAGCTAACGCTGAGATGGGTGGCCGACTTGACCAGCACGCGCAGCTCCTCGGGCACACCGGGCGCCGCTGCGGCCGCCGTGAATCTCATCCACTGCGACCAGTTGCCGGCTCCTATTCGGTTGATGGCTCGCACCTGGGCCTCGTACATGCTGCCGGGGATCAGGTCTTGAGCCACAAAGTAGGCCTGCTTGCCGCGATACACCACTTGCGGGGGCTGTACCTGCTCCAGGCGCCGCATCTGGGCCTCGAACTCCAAGACCGGGGCACCGCCATTGTACTCCGGATGCTGGAGCTTCAGGAGGGCGGCGTACGGCGAGGGTGGGTCACTGCAGTGGGGCGGTGGCGGAGCAGACGGTGGCACTGCCTCCGTGGTCACGTGTCCAATGTCGGAGTAGGGACTCTGTCCCGCCGGTCCCTCGCAACAGGCACGCAGAGCATAGGTCGTTCCCGGCTGCAGGCGCTCGCACATGGCCTCCGTTTCGGCGCCACTGTAGATCCTCTCGAACATTGGACCCGCTGCACTCAGCTCGAGGTGATAGCGAAGGATCTCCGCACCGCCTGTATCGCCTGGGGCATCCCATCGGGCCTTGAAGTGTGTCCCATGGATCTTGCCCTTGGCCTGGGGCTTGCCCGGCCTGCCAGGTCGTTCCGCCAGCGTTCGGTAGCTGACCTCCGGCGACCAGGGCGACACACCGGCCTCGTTCTCGGATCGCAGACGGAACTGGTAGCTGCTGGCTCGCCTCAGTTGCAGGCACTCCGTTTGCAGCTCGGTGCCCTTGTAGGTGTTCAGGTAGCCGTGGCCGGATTCGGCATCCTGCAGCTGCAGCAGGAAGTCACCGTCCTGCGCCCGACGCTCCCAGCACAGCTTCAGCGAGCTGGAACTGTTGGCCAGCAGCTGCGGTGGCCTGGGCACGGGCGGTGGATTGCCGGAGGTGCTGTAGCTGGCTATCGGGGAGTAGGGACTCTGACCCACCTCATTCACCGCCGCCAAGCGGAAGCTATAGACGGTGGTCGGCTGCAGTTTCCCAATGACATAGTGCTTGGCCTTGATCTTGGCCAGCTCCACGAACTTTTGCGGCTGTCCGCCGCCGCCGCCATTAGTTGTCGTCCTGCCCTCGTCATACTCCAGCAGATAGTGCTGTATGCTCGAACCGTTCGCTGCCGGGGCAGCCCACCTCAAGTTTATCGAGTTCTTGGTACGCGACACCAATTTCGGGGGCGGCGGTTGATCCGGCTCACAGGCAGGCGTCCGAAACTCTGCCGGTTCGCTTACAGTTCCATGGAGCTTCTGATAATGCACCTGCAGGCGCACCAGATAATCCTGTCCGGGCTGCAAATCCTGGACAATGCACTCGTAGGCCTCGCCCATGTAGAGACTCTTGTACTTGCACTGCTTCCCCGAGTCGCTGAGGAGGACTTGGTAGCGCAATTGTCGCATATCCACCACAAGGGCATCCGCCAGGGCAGGGGATTCCCAGATGATCTTGGCCGCCCGCGAGGTCACATCTATCACCTCGGGCTTCTCAATGGCCGAGATTTGGTCTACAATGGAGGCCTGGTACTCCTCCTCCTCATCCTCGCCGGCCAGACTGGAGTTGTCCTCGCCATCGTCCGAGGTTCCCACAGAGCTGGCACCGCCGACGCTGCTACCAGTTCGCTGGGTATGATGCGGCGGCTGTTGCTGCTGCTGCTGCTGGGGATTGCCGTTCCTGTGCTGGACCGGATGTCCTGGCTGCTGTTGTTGTTGTTGTTGTTGGGGAATCCTGCGTCCCACCAGGTGGTGATGGTTGCTGAGGTGAGCCGGCAGGGGCAGCACGCCCAAAGGAATGTTGTTGTTGTTGTTATTGTGACCATTCAGTTCGTTGGCACGGCGCGGCGAAGGCGAGTGTGTGGGTGGCGTGGCCAATTGTGGATCTGAAACAAATCGTTGGGGATTAGCTGGAGGTTAACTAGAGAGGATCGCGACTTGACTTACTTGACTCCCTCTGCTTCTCCAGCTTTCGCAGCAGCTTCGTGTGCTGCCGCTGACTCCGCTCATCCCTGTAGTTTGGTGGCGATGGGGAGTGCGGGGAATGTGTGTGTGCTTGGTTGTGTTGCTGCTGCAGCTGCTGCTGCTGCTGCTGCTGTTGTTGTGTGTGCGGATGGTTGTGGGTGTGTGTGTGACTGTGGGTGTGGACGTGAGGTGCCGCAGCTGTTCCTGCAGGCGGTGGCGCTCCTCCAGCCCCTGCTGCTGCTGCCCCTGCTGCCCCAGGCGGTGCTCCTTGGGCCTGCTGCTGTTGTTGGGGAGGCGGCGGTGGTGGCAAATGGTAATTGCCCGCTGGTCCTGGGCCCGGGTAGCCCGCCACTGGGGTGTAGAAATGCGAAGTGCCATTGGCGCTTATCTGGAAATAAGAAAAGAATGAACAATTTTGTTATTTTAACTGTTTTTTTTATTTATTAAATTAATTTTTTGTACTTTAAAAACCACTCTGGTTGTCCTGCTTGTCTTTTCACTTTTCCCTGGCTGCTGCTCCATTTCCACATCAATAGATTTCTCTGAGACTAGAACCACGTCAACTATTGTCCACGCTGGCTAAAAATATCAGTCTTCGGCTCGTAAAAAACACAACGCCGACACAAACTGATAACAAATAACTAATTTATTTGCCAATTTCTTATCAGGCAACAGGAAGCTAGTTCGTTGTAGCTGTTCTACATTAATTCACTTGGCAATAAATTCCCTGGGCACTTTCTTCAGGAGCTTGAGTTTGTCTAGGAACTAGTTTAAACCCGAGATATAATTTAAATAATAACGAAAACGAGTAAATTGTATATATGTGCAACTCGGTAAAATCGTAAACAGCTGCACAAAAACAACACAATTCTTAAATGAGGAGATTTTCTAGTTCACTGTAACTGGCCACACTAAACAAAACGTAATGAAACAACGTAAAGTTTTTAACGTGAAGTCCGTAAAACCGTATTTTGCAGGTTTATAAATATAAAACAAAATAAAAATGTAAATAAGACATCTTATTTCATAAAATAAAAATATTAAAATTAGATAAATCTAATAAAAAAACAAAAATCACCACAATTTCCTACTATCAAGTTCTTGGGTGTAATAGCTGTGAGCTTTTGCATGCAGATGCCTGGCGGGTAGATTTAAAATTACTTTGAAATAATTGTAACAACGAAAAGAAACATTTAAAATGTTTAAAAATATCAATGAAAAATATAAAATTTAAATTTAAACTTCATATTTTATCCCTAAAAAGATCTTTTATGCATTTTTAATACGAATTGTGAGAAAATAATCAGTATTTTTGTGCAGTTTTTGTTTAGAGTTTAGATTTTGTAACTTAGAATTAAAAAATAGCTACGCCTGTCTAACAAAGTTGGAACTAAATTTTCGCAGGCAGAGACCATTAAATAAATTGCTTTTTTTGCGGTATATATGGGCAAGAGCTATTAGCCACGCCCGCATGCTACAGATATTAACTAAAAATTGTTGCCAAAGTGGCCTGGCCTGGCTTGATGATTGATAATTTGCTGCAAAACTGTGGTAAATGATTTCATTTTTTTACTGTACACCAAAATTACTCTAATTTCGCGATGCTTTTTGCATGAATTGTGCAATTTGTGAGCTTTAAAAGCGTTAATTGTCGCTAGTTTGCTCTCGCAAAATATGTACGATTCTCCATGGTTCTTTTTTGGATGGTCATAAACTATGAAAAAAATAATAATAAATATGGGTCAAAGTTAATGAGTTTTTTTCGCCACTCTTTATGCTCGAAACAACAGAAATAATAAAGGCGAGACAAAAGAAGCCATGGATTAACGCATGGAAAACTGTTCTGCGAGGGAGTTTTCGGTTTCGGTTTCGCTTTCGGTTTCAATGGTGCGACAGATGCCGGTATTTCGAGTGCATTAACTCAAGTTGCATAATGGATACTTCCAGCTACAATAACAACAACAATGGCCACGACGACGACGACGACGACGACGAACGTTATGCAAATTAGCATACAATCAAATTATAAACATTTCAACATAAACACACAAGCGGAAGCTGACATTTGTTAGGTGCTGCTTGGCTCTGCGAATCTCTCACTGCCGATGGCTAGGTGCTAGGAAAAAGGGGTTTTTGGGGGCTAGAGAAACCCCTACATAACCAGAATTTATACTATAACTCCTAACTATATTTGAAAATTCTTTAAATATTTAATTCTTGTCTCACTACAATATTTTGTTCAGAGTTTCTTGCTTATTTTTGACTAGGAATGATCCCCCTCTACACAAACATTTCCCAACGCTTGTTTGTTTTTCTGCAATGCTGTGCCAGCAAATTGTTAATTAAGTCAAGGAAAATTCAGCCCCAGTCAGTCATAGAGTAAAGTGGAGTCAGTCGAGCAGCCATGCCACCGCCGGCACTTTCATTTCAGCAACAAAGCGTGACGAAGCCACATGTGTTGTGTGTGCTGTGTGTCCAGGCTGGAAATCTGAGTCCAAGGCGGATGAAGTTGTTGCTTGTTGTTGGCTCCGCATTAATCAGGTTTTTCACTGCTAGAAATGGCAATAGGATCGGCCAGGTAACCACCAACCAACCAACCAACCAACCTCCCAACCAACCAAGCAGCAAGTTATGTAAAAATGTGACAGCAAAGTTCAGCTCGGCTTGGGAGTTCAATTAAAAGTCATGAGCAGCCACAATGTTGCCAGCAGCAGGCACGACGATCAACTAGCAACATTTAATGGCTTGCACTAACTAAGATAAAACAACAGCAGCCAGCCGCTGTTGGGTCTACAAATTGTTATGCAAATGGAGTCTTTAGTTGGCCTAAACGGCGGTATTTAAGGATCCTGACAGTTGACCAGGGAAAAGGGAATATATTTAAGAGGTTTTTTCTTATAAAAAGAATTTTTAGAAAATATGAATTGCATTAATATTATAATAAGAAATAATAGAATTTTCAAAATTCATTTAAAAAGCTGTAAGAATTTTTTTAGTAAATAGTAAGCTCACTTTGTTGATAATTTAAATATGTAAAATAATAGGATCCCCTGTAATCTGACTAAATATATTTTCATAAAGCTCAGCAATCATTTTTAATTGGTAATTCTGTTTATTAATTAAAAATATTATATTATTTAATAGGTTTAAAATATATTTTAATAATATTTTGCTTTTATAATCGATTAGAAAACAAATTTAAGGACCGTTATTTACCTACTTTCATAAATTGTAATTAGTTTATGCTAATAATATATATATAAAGCTCATATGTATGCTCCTTACTAAATCGACAACATTTAATTGTAATTAAAAATAAATAAATTCCAATATAATACTCCCATAGCTCATGGGGTTAATCGGATAAGGGACGATTGCTTAATAAACAAACTAAATCGGCAGCATTAAATTGTAATTTATTTATTTATAATTACAATATAACACTTTACTTTTTTTTATTAAACAATCATGTAATTTCTTTTGAACCCCATGAACTTTAACAGTAATTAAGTGGAATTAATTTTGTACTTGTCAAATATTTTTTCCCCAATAGAACACATAATAAATGGCGACAAAAAAGATTTATTGGATTTGTCTATGGAACAGAAAATAAGTAAATCACTGGCAAAGTGTCAGCAAATTATAAATCCCGTACCGCTGCAAGCGGCAAAGCGCGTAATCAATGGAAATTATATAATAATTCACAATGCAATTAATTCTGATGTTAATTGAGCGATTGATAATATAATACAATAAATAACCGTAGAACCATAGAATTTAAATTGCGCTAGGCGCTATTCCAGAACCGGAATCCGCCGATGCCAATGCCGATTCCGATTCCCATTTCAATTTTCAGTCTGGACCAAGTCACGAGCATAGGCTCATTCCAAGGGTCAGTGATTTTTCCGCCATGGCAACGGAAAATGTATTTCAATTTCGCCCCAAATTTATATATAAATATCTCATTTTTTTTAACAATTTCTGCACATAAAAGAAATGATGGGAATGTTTATGCTGGACAATGAAATTGTTATTATTAAATTATTAGACATAAGTGGCGGCGCAACAGTTGGGAGGCAGGAGCAGATTTTTCGAACGTGATGTGAATGGGTAACGCTCATCTGCTTTGGCTAACAACAAGCGTCTCATTTTTTTTTTGCCAGCTTGCCATTTTGCAAATTAGCGAGGCAATTTAAATGGAATGCATGAGCCACGGCTCTGAACTTGGCCATAACTGCTGCTGCCATGCCAGCGAACTAGTTCCGCATGTTAATGGTCGAAAAAAAAAATGGGATAATAAATCAAAATGACAGAAATTTTTATCAGTTAAATCAAACTTAAGTGTCATTTGGCTTAAAGGTTTTCTTGTACTTAAAAAATTATGTAAAAATAATTTTATGGGGTTGAAAAACTAAACAAAACCTTTAAAATAAACCAGTTTACTTGAAAAAGCTAAATTATACAATTTAAAATCTGATCAAAACTAAAGAAGGAAATCAATTATTGTAATAATAATTTTTTTCTACCTTTAATAAATTGTAATATAAACATTGCATTTAAGATTTTTTTAGCCCCATAAAAAACCGTTTATTTATGCAAAAGCATTTCCATAAATCCGTTTGATTAAATTGTAAAGGCTATGAATATATTACAGATTATTTTTTCTCTGGCATTTGAAATGGCTGTTACAAAAAAAAGTGTTCCAAGAAAAATATATTATACAAAACTGGAATAAAGTATACACTTGAAAGTGGTCATAAAAATATAAAATACGTGAGAACATGTACAAAAAAAGCTAAGCTGCATTAAATGATTAAGAAAAAATAGAGGGTCTTTTCGTAACTAATGTATATGTATTTATTTTTTAACTAAAAAGTGAGAGTTAAGAGTTAAGAGTTTGGAGCTGATGTTTTTATAAATATTTATTGCTCTATTAAAACCTAAGCATGCTTTCTTTTTCGCTGTCGATCAGCAGCTCCCTTATGTCCCCTTGCCAAGACTTGCCCTTTTTTTTAACTGACTGATTAGCATTCATGGCAAATAACTGGGCCCAAACAGCTCGGAGCTGATCGGTTGTCAAAGCTCACGCCTAAAAATGACAGCTCGCGAAATGCAATGACACGGTATTCAGGGGCTCGAGCCAAACAGAACAGACAGCAAATAAAACAGACTGAGAATGCATTTGTCGCGGCTCTGCCGGCTTGTTTCCTACTCAAATATTAGCTTTCTGTGAGTCAGAGCATTAAGTGCTTTGGGGACGCGAAATGAACTAATTAGTCATGCAATTTTCACACTTTTCCCCTTTCCAAACACCGCGATATCGCAGTTTATAAACTAAACTCAAGCTAAACGATAAATATAATAAAATTATAAATGCATAAGCGTCGACAGCTGGCCAACTGTTTTTCCGCTTTTGTTTAAACTTTATTTTAATTGTTGTTTAGCTAAAAGTTTACCCATTTTCCCTGCCATTGTTGTTTATCGGGGGGCTCCAGCTCCAGCTCCAGCTCAGTTTCATTATGGGGCTAAGCGCACGAGTCTCTTGGTTGCACTCTGAGAATGAGAATGGCTTTCAGCTTTCTGTTTTCCAGGAACAGCGAACAGCAAACAGCAAACAGCTTCACCCGGATCCAATCGGGTTTTGTTTGGCCAATAAATTATTTTTACAGACGCCCCCGAATGGAAATATCTGGGGAATGGCTCTGCTGATTGCTGGTTGTTCACTCAATTAGCTGTCAATTAATTGATAAGCGGCGCCGGGTAGGAAGTCCCCTCTCTAATGGTATGGAAATGAGATAGCGTCTTCTTCCCTTTCCGATAAGCTCTATACTATATATCTCTATAGATTCGATTGAGTCTGTTCACCGACGAATTGTTTGGTTTTACCCCGATTTCTATTGTTTCAATTCGCTTGAGCATCGGGTTTAATCAATTCATTTACGACAAAGGCTCGACATTGTTTTAATTTGCCACTGGAACTACGCTTAAACTACACTTGATGAACTGAAAATACTTTAGAGTTGTAGAAACAAATTAAAAATGGTTTACATAAGTTTTAAAAAGCATAGAAAGTAATTTTTTAAAGGCTACGATTTGTTGTCAGTATTTAAGTTTTCTAAGAAAACAAATTTGGGTTGAAGAACTTTATAATAAGAGTGCCATTTTCATTAACTTTGGTTTTAATAATATTGACAAATGCTGGAATCATAATTAAGGCATTATACATTTTTTTAAGCCTTTATAAAAATATATAGATAAATATAAAACAGAAGAAAGCCAGACCCGAGTCGTTTTTAGGAATAATACGTTTTAAAATATAATTTTTTCACTCTAAAACAAGTTTTAAAGTCCTTAAAATATTTATATTTTTTTATATATTAAATTTTCACTTTAAAATTATTTTTCTAACATTTTCCTTCCTTTTAAAATTTATTTCCCGGTAAATCTAAGCTGAAAAGTAATAAATAAATAAAAGTCCACTTACGAATGGTGCTGGATGGAGGTGTCCTTGGCCAGGATGCAGCTGCTGGTACTGCTGCGGCGATAGCATCACATGGGTGAGCGTTCCGTTCTCGTTGACGTATTGCGGCACCTGGACGGGCACCGGCATTGGGGGCGGCGGTCGGTTCTGGGACACCATCTGGACGGTGGCGGGACCTGCAAATATGCCAAACGGCAAGGCGGGAAGGACAAATTATTTAAAATGCCTCAACAAGCGGCAATATGCTGATGTATCTCCCAGATACAGTACAGTATCAGTACAGGGCATCCCAGTGTGTGTGTGTGTAAGAGAGAGACCATTCTCATATGTGGAGAATGTGGGGGTTTTTTGGGGGGGGGTTCAGAAGTTAAGGCAGGCGACAGCTGGCGCCAGCGAGGCGACAGCTAGACGAGCGAGCGGGGAGGGAAAACGCCAGGACATTGCCAGGACAGCCATTGCTGCTTTATGTCAGCGGCGATTTCTCTGTGTTTGTTTAATGGATATCCCTCTCTCTCTTTCTGTGAGTGTGTGTGAATATATTTGCACAGAAAGGAATTTATTTATTTTATTCGTCAGCCTTTAAGATACAAGCAATTTTTTGGCTTGTACAAATTAAAATAATATTTAAAAATAAATAATAATAATAACAATAATTATTTATATACTTCTTTGTGAAAAATATAGCAAATTTAACTTATTTTTTATATTGTTATGTTTTTTCTGTAAATTATAATTGAAAGAAAATATTCGCAATTTTTATTAGCAAAAATAAAAGGTAAAATGGTTGAAAAAAAATATAATATAATAAAAAATGTATAAAATCAGCAGGTTAAAATGTAGTTTTAATATTTTTTTATATTTTTCTTATCCTAGATATTTATTTCTTTTATTAATATTATTTATTCTTTCTAAAGCGAGAAATTAAGAAACCTATTCCAATTCCCTTTATGTTTTTATTTCCCTTAAAGGTTTTTGAACTCTTAAATTCGTTTCATATGTAATAACAATTATATAAATATTTGCTATTTATCATTAACTTTATCTACATTTTTCCCTCTGTATAACATTTGAATATGTATGTTTGTGTTTGCTGCAGCCAACAAAATGCTTGACAGAGTCTGCCAATTTCTGGCTCCCTCGTCGCCTCGAACTACTCAACTACGATACGCATACGCACCGTTGCCCAATTCCGATTTCATTTGCAATTTAAGTCTGCCCCGATGATTAATATCCAACCGGCACCTCCCCAAACCCAAAGCTGTCATAGGCATTACAGTAGTAACTGCACTGTCCCCTCCTCACAATATTTTCGCTTTAATAAATGCGTTGGAAACATAGAAATCTCTAGAGCAAACATTTCTTGGCAGCCGCTTGATTCGGGAGAGCGGGAAATTTTGGAGAAAAATCGAGTAATATAGAGCGAGAGAGAGGGGTGAACAAACGCTGAAGTTCTTGGGGTTCTTGGCAGGGAATCGGCAACGGAATCAGAATCATAGCTTCAGAATTGTCTGGATCTGTTTCGTCTTCTGGTTGCCTCCGAGTCAGTGTCATTAGGAGGGGGGGAATGGATAATACTAGGAACTAGAACCATTTCCATTTCCATTTCCATCTGGGGATCCATTTCAACTGCAACTTTGTCGCATGTCAGTGCCACAGAATAAACGACAGCGAAGGCCGCCCCGAAGCGCGCTGCCCCCTCAAACATTTCAGATATATTTTGATTTGTGGATTTGTATTGCTTTTCAATTCTATTTTTTTTTTTGGCTGCAATGCGACGTCCAAAAGCCAAACGAGCAACCAAAAAAATAAATATATATTTATTTATATATATATAAAATAATGAGAAAATGCTGAAGAATGGGAATGGCAAACATTTGTTAAGGGGAGAGCGATGTCTGGACAAGATTAGCGCATAATTTGCTTTGATAGATGATAAGGCCTTAAATGTCCAGTACAGGCTTTGGAATTCAAGTGGAATTATTGAATTGGTATTTTAATACATTAAATTTTATTGTTTTTGTTTCTAAAAATATTAAGTCAGATATAAGTATAACGAAATAAATGTGAAATAATCAACTTTTTATAGCTTTGTGAGATCTAAATAAAGGAGATCATTTTCCTTAAAGAAATAAATAATTTTTGATTAACTTTAAGCTATTTTTTAGTAAATTTAAATTAATAATATGTTGCATATATATTTAATTACCAATTAAACTAAACTATCAATCAGTTTTCGCTTATTTTTAAATAAATTTGTGTTTATAAACCCGAAATACTTTCCCATACTCCCTGACCTTTCTTAAATTCCCACGCTTTCTCGCACATAAAACTAGCAAGAAACCCATAAATATTTAAACTCGAACCGAATGAAAAAAAAAAAAGAAAACGAGTCATGAATCCATGTTCATCATAAAATGCATTCCATGTATGTATGTACATCAATATGGATGGGTACAAATGCGATTCCCCAGCTGGGGAGGCAGCTGCTGCAGTTCGCAGTTTTGCACTTTGCATGCCGAGGCACGTAAAAGGAACGTGGCCACGCCCCCATTTCTATTATAGTTTTTTTTTTCGCTTTTGCTTTGCTTTTGCCCTTTTTTTTTTTGCCAGTCTTACTTTTTTCTTTTGCTTCTTCCCCTCCACAGTACTTTATATTATTTTCCTGCATTTCTGCGTTCTGTTTCGCTGGCTAAACAATGCAGCGTTGCATTTTTTATGGACACCACGCGGCGTATGCGTAATGTCGGCTAATGGATTGCGGGTGGCTGGATTGTGGGTGGGATTTCCCAACGGCTTTCGCTTTAATAGTTAAACTGTAAACTTAACGGTAATGCGGCTGCTAATACGCTTAGCCATGTCTCGCACTCATTGAGGCCGAAAATGCTGGGCCTCTCTTGGTTCAATCAACCGTTAAATGCCAGACAACGACTACGGACGGAGGACGGAGGACGGAGGACGGAGGAGGAGTCCCGCTGCCACAATCCCGGAGTCTTATTGATCTGCTCTTAGGTGTAAAAATGTTGGTTTAGTGCGCTGACGCATAAAGCGACAGAAGAAAAGCGATGGAAAAACTGATGATGTCTGATAAAGAGAGCGTTTGGAACGTTAAAGAATTTCCCCTTCCCCCCCCCCCCCCATTTTTTTTCGCAGTTAATCATTTGGCAAAAGGGTCTGGCGATTTTCACAGGCCGCCGCCGGCAGGTGGGGAGGGAGGGCATAGTCTGTCTGGCCAGGAAATGCACACCGTTTGCCGGGGCGAGATAGATGGCAAGTGAATTTCCACTCGACGCATTTGGCCAAGTGTTAAAAGGCAGCAATTAGTTAGGCGGCCAAAAAGGGGGTTAGTTAGCGGCGGGAGAGTGGAGCTTATCGCTTGGCCAGCAGCAGACAGACAGGCAGGCAGACAGACAGTTAAATGAAGTACTTTAGCGACTAAAGCCGCTACCCGTACTCCGCGACGAATGTCTGCAACTTCAACTGCAACTTAATTAATGCTAAACTGCTTAAGAAGCGATTTGGGCTGGGTGAAAAGTGGCAGGGATATTATTCCAACCTCCCTGCGTAGTATCCCTGAGGTGGCATCTCACAGGAAATTGTAAGTAATTTTCATTCTCAAGGAAGCGAGGGTGGTTAGGGGAGTAGGAACTATTTATTTGAAGGACTGGTGACAAATAGTTGATAGCCAAGAATTGAAAGCATTAAAAGTTTGTTTAGGAACTTGTTTAAACTTAAGTTGGATAAAAGTTCTTATAATATATATAATATATTATTATGCAATCCTTAGTAAATTGCATAAAAATATAAAAAAAAACACATTATGAAGTCTTTTAAAAATACAATATTTTCTAGATACTCGTTTTGATGTACAACTTCTTTAAAAAATACTACATTTACGACCTAAAGCACCATCTGTCTGTTCAATTTTCTGCCCTGATGCGTTGACCTTCTACTCCACCCGAAAGAGATCCACCCGCCCAAGAGAAAACCCCTTTGTAGACAGTGTCAAAATAAAGTTGCGGCTGAAACGCGTTTGGGCTAATTGCAAACTGTTATTGCTTTCCTGTTGTTACGCATTGTTGAGCCACTTGGCCTCCCATTGGCCCTCCTTCCTTCAGTCTCAGAGTTAGTCAGGGGTCAGGGTTCAGGGTCGTTGTCTGGTGGCTCTGATTGCCAGCAGCACGCACACGCAAAACACGCACAAAATGCCTATAAAATTAATAACAATTCGGTTAACAGCCGAAACCAAAAATAAAAGCAAATTTGAGTGAGAACATTTGCAGACCGGAATTGCCACGCATCTCTCGCTGAATATTTTGTTTTTGGTTGGATTTTCGGGAATTATTGTGGATGAATTTATCAAATGAAAATAAATAATATTTATTCTCACTCACGTATCTTCCATTTCTCTATTTTGTTTTTTTTTTTTTGTATTCGTTGTGATGAATGCCCAGGGAGTTGAATAAACTTTCGATTGTTTTGAGCTTGATTTATGATTCTTTTCACTTCGATTGGCAGCAGGATATGCAAATGATTTGTAGGGGCAGGGCCAGGACTGTGTGTCCGTTCGATATTATAATAATATTGATTGGAAAAGTTAATTCCCCCAAGGGTTTCCCACTGATTTTTCTCGCTTTGATGTTCCTGATAATTACCAAGCAAATCTGGACCAAAGTTGCGGTTAGATGGCTCATTATAATCAACACTTTTCCTCACTTATCTGACATTCCCCATCTCTTGGTATCAGGGTACTGGCTAATTGCGTGACTCTCTCATTTTCTCCACTTCACTGCAGAGCCCTCCCAGCCTCTTACACATTTATTCATCTCCAATTAACGATGCGTGCGCAATTATCTCGATAATTATGATGAAACCAAACAGAGAATGAGAAAATTCAAGAAGCTGTCTTTGAAAAAATAAAATAAAAAGAAACAGGTAAAATAAAACGACTTTCGCAAAATGCAATTAGAGCAGAACATTCACGAATGCCACCTTGGAAAGCTTGGAGCAGAGAATTCCTTAAAGAGTTCTCTCTTCATTGCTCCATTTCGCCCTGGCAACGAAATCGCATTAATTGCGTATACGCCCCGTTAAATGCTTTGCCCACAAATCGAAGGCAACAAAATGCTCTAAGACCCATTGATTGATGGGGGAGAGAGAGAGAGAGAGTATGGAAAGGGAAGGGCAAATGGGGAGGCTGTTTTCCCAGAGGGTAATGGAGTAGCTGGAATGGCGCCACCTAAAGCCATTTCCCAGTCTGCACGTGTCGCACGTTTTGTTAGCGCTACACAGGAAATATTTTATGTTTATTATTTAATAAAATAGAAATAAAGAAACGTTGATAAGGCATATATACAGTACAGACCATCTGCTGATGCTGATCATTAATATAAATTGCTGTTCTATATAAATAAATACGTTCAAAGTGTAATAGCACATGCCAGGGGTCTTCCCCGACCTTATCAAGTATTTCTCTATCAATTCTGAACTGATCTGGGTTTCAGAGAATAAAAGAAATAATGGAAAATACTATTAGCTTTCAGGCTTTGTGGAGACTTAAAAATAAATCTGGAATCAGTTGCTTTTAGCAGATGTTCGTGTTCAGAATGCAGATCACCGCAAGTGTCCTGCTTCTTGCAGTTATTGCTGCTGCTTCTTCCGAAGGATCTTCAGTAGATTCCATCTCCTTGGATCTCACCAGTCAGTGTGGAGGATATTGCTTTAATAACCTAAAGCCCATGCTGGATCTCTTGGCCAATAGTCAGTCTGTAAGACTCAACGAAGCCCAGGCAAAGCTGGAGAGTGTGGAAGCTCAGATAGTGGAACTCAAGGAGAAATTAAATGAGAATGAGGTACTCTCGAAATTTGATACTTCCATCACCGATAGGATAAATACTCGAGGCTTTGTAAAAATCGGCTCAAGGTCCTTCTACATTGAGGATCGCTTTAAGTTGAATTTCTATAGTGCCTTAAAAATGTGTCGCCAGATGGGTGCTTACCTAGCCGTCATCCAGAACGAGGAGGAACTGACTGCATTCCGCAAGGAGCTCAATGAACGTCACAGCTATTGGCTTGACATTAGCAGACTTACAAACGAGGATGAAGAAAAGTATAGTTCTTTGAGTTCTGGCAAGGAAGTTTCCTTTTTAAAGTGGGCCCATGGAGAACCCACCAACTATTTCCAAGCAGAACCCTGCGTAAATATTCTAAACAGCACCATGACCACCAAACATTGCAAGAATGAATATTATTTTATATGTGAGGCAGTTGAGTGAAAAAAAATAACAAAGTTATATAATAATAAATAAATAAAAATGCCATGGTTTATATATTGCTCTAATATATTTTAAAAAGTTCTAAATAATAATAATTGGTTTGCAGATGAAGTTAAATAAAGTTTAAAAGAGATACTGATTTTATTTGTATTTAAAATAAATCCATATTATTCTCAAGATCAAATCAAGATTATTAATATATTTATTTAATTGTTATTTAATGTTTTAATTATAAATATTTTTCTCTGTGTTCTTCCATGCTGTTTGCTAGTCTGTTTATTTGAATTTCCAATATCTTTGACGAGTCAAACAAACTGCCTTTGCAGCCTCCCACCGCCTACAATGTTCGTGGGGGTCCTTGTCATGCAAATATTGGCATTTTGTATGTCACCTAAGTGAAGTCCTCATAGACAACGACAAAATGGCTCAACGGAATACAAAAAAGAAAAGAAAAAACAACAAGAAAAATAGAAAAGAGGCAAGAAAATGAAAAAAGGAAACAGGAAAAACAGCGATGAAACAGCCGTGAAATTTTTGTGTCAGCAGCCAGGAGAAAAGGGGGCGTTACGCGTACGTGGGCGTGTCAGCCAGCTGTGACGAGCGTCGCAGCAACATGCTGATATACCCATGGATATACACATAATGTCTGCATAACATATATACGTATATACGTCAACACATTATGCCTTCATTTATACTTTATGATGAGTAAATATTGTTATTAAAACGAAAAATTGCGCGTTGTCTGAGCGATAAACCAAGGTCCCCATCCCCATCCCCATCCCCATCCCCATCCCCATCCTCGTTCGTGTTCCCGCCTCCCCATTAGCCGCCGCCCTCTGACCTTCGTCTGTGACGCGAACAAGGCTGTTATTCAGCATTTGGTTTATTGGTTTTGTCTTGTCTCCCTTCAAGCCAAGTTAAGTTGCTGAAAGGCAAGTAGAATGAGGTGGCTTGCCTTTGTGGGCTTTAAATTAATGTCTCAACCGTATCAGGTGCATAATGTATCAGGTGGATAGCGAGGCTAATGGTTCGTATTTTCGGTTTAGTTGCAAGATTTATACCGATTAGTGGGGAGTTGGGGTAGCGAAAAGGGAATTAGGAACAGACATTTAAGGGATTTATTTGCCAGAGCAGGAAGTGAGTCAGAAATTGATTGGATTAAATCTCTTCCAGGAGTTGCTTAATTGTATTATTGCTTCTATTGGAGAGAGAGAGTAATTAATTTAAAGTTTAAATTGTTGAAAAACATTTAATGCAAAGCTATAATGATTGTAATAATAATTTAACGATACATAATTATAGTCAGAGGGAGTTCATAATATTAGTTTTATAAATATAAATGTTATTGAAGTATTATATTTATTTTACCAATATTTATTAAATGCTTAATATTATTCCAGAACTTTTTAAAATTTTATTAACTTATTTAATGTATAGATAAAAGCACACAATTGCAGTTAAAATATTTAATACAGATATAAATCCATCAATTTATCAAGAATAAATTACTAACAAGTGACAGATACAACCCCTACACTTAAGAAATTCACAAAACTTTCCTCAACTCTTTCGTTTTTTTTTATTTCTCTGCTTGTCAATGTCCCTGCTACCCCCCGAAAAGTCGACAACAATTATAGTCCCACTTAATCAGCGTGTTTAATTATTCCTATAGCAACCTTCTCCCCAGTCCTCTAGCCACAATCGTTAACACTTTCAATTTGTTGCACTTTCGGCCCTGATCCGCACTTCAATTCCTTCACCCGCTGGGTTCTCGCTTCTCACTTCTCACTGCTCACTTCTCGGTTTTCAGTTCGATGTTCGCATTACCATAAATGCATGCAGCGCTTTTGTCCAACTTGTACTTCTTTTTGGCCACCCCCCCAGGCAATTAACAATTAGCAGAGACTGTAGCTGTATTGCTGGACTGCCCCCACAACACCACCACCTCGCATAAGCTCCAATTCAATTAACTTGCACACTTAAGCCAAAAAAAGAATCAGGGGCATGGGGAAAAAAGCTGAAATTTCGTTGGTCTGTGTTACACAGAGAAGAAATTATATTATTTCGATTGTAAAACTTAAATATTGTGATATTTAAAATGGGAAAAAGAAGTCATTGCAATAAATACTTCAAATCTATTTATAATATTTATAATTAGAATTTTTGTAATACATCTGTAGGCATTATAAAATATTCAAAAATATGTAGTAATAATTTTTAATCAACTTAAATTTTTTTAGCATATGAATAAGTTTTTTTTATTAGAAATATAAAATCAGTAGTCATTTCAGGAAAAGAATTTTTAAATTTAAAATTTTATATTTTCGAGTTTAAACTTGACTGCCTTCAAGCGCGATTTTTTCTCCTTTTTTTTGCCGAAACTTCTCCAATTTCGTTCTGCTCTTTTATTTCATTACCGCGCTCCCGCTCCACCCCCTCCGCAGCCACTTCCCCCTGCAACCACCCTCTCCAGCAACCATCGTAATTCTTCTGCTGCCTGCTGCTACAATGGCATTGACATTAAGAAATGCTAACCCGCAATTTGCAATTTGCTAGCAACGAGAAGAAACAAAAAGAAAACAAAAAAACACAAATTAAACATTGCTGAGCTGGTTAGCGAGAAAGAGAGAGAGAGGGAGAGCAAAAAACAATAATAATAACAAGCTGATGAGGAGAAGAAAACGCGAAGAAAGCGAAATCAGCGTGTGGCGCATGAAGCTCATTAAAACACGAAATGGAAGACGAATGACCAAAGCGAAAAGGGAGGTTGCCCCCAAAGGGAGGGGCTAAAGGGGGCGGATGATGGCCAAGGAAAGGAGTGCAAGAGTAGGGTTATCTACACAGAGAAAAAATTACAGGAAATCATGTTTCAGTAGGGCCTTAAAATGTTTTTAACAGAGCAGTATCTTTGGAATATTTAATATATTTCAAAATAAGTTTTAACTGATATCAAATCAGGTTTTTTGTTATATTGCATATTGAAATTTATTTTTAGATATTTCTGTAATAAAACATTTTAAAAAATATTTTTTAAAACCTTTTTACTTAGTTTTTCTCAGTATCTTAACGGAACCGCCGTAACGAAAACAAATGAAATCAAATTTAAAGCGTGCGTAATTAATTTTACCCCCGCGGACTTGACTTCACAGAATAAAAGAGGGGGGCGGTGACTAAGGCGTAGGCGTGGTCATCTGGCCAGCTAAAGGTTAACCGTTGTTTATTTGTTTCCTTTCTCTTTTTTCCTGCTCTTTGTTTTAGTCCTCTGTTTTGGTAAAGATATTTTAATAGGCCGAGAAACCGTGGAATCAGGATTCTGTGAAGAGTAATTGTTGTAAATTGTAGCCAAAAACCGAGATTGAGAGCAAAAGTAAAGGATGAATATGAAATTCGTTTGGTAATTAATAAAAGAACAAGTTGTATTCATGGAAAATAGATAAGCTATCATTTTGAGGCTAAAACTGATTGAAACTGGTAATGAAATTTAATTAAATTAAAGACTTATCAATTGCAGTTAAGAACTGACTTTCAAACAATCGTTATAATTACCCTTTTAGTCTTTGTTTGTGCTATAAATTAACCCATCTTCAGAAGTGTAAATATTTTTTAGCCTTGGGTTAAATAATTGTTGCTTCTACCAATACCAGACAATACCTTTGTCCCATTCGGCCCATTCGAGTGCTATTAAATCCACGACTTTTGCCTTTTGGCGGCACTTAAATTTTAATTCGCTGTTGTTCTTGACTTTTACGGCTTTTCGTGGACTTTGCCAGTTGGCCATTTTGGCATTTCTGTAGCCGAAGCCAAAGGCAAAGCCAAATCCGTTGCCTTTTTGCCTGAATAATTAATTTTATTTATGCCGCGACAAAAGATGCTGCTGCGCTTTTTCCTTCAAATTGTTTTTTTGAATTTTTTTCTGCTTATATTTTGGTTTTTTTTTGCCTTGTATTCCTCTAAGCCGCAGTGCTCATAAATTGTTGAGCACATGCAAAGCAATAGAGGGCCCAAAGGCAGTGAGGTAAAAGCAAAAGGCGGCACAATTAGTTGGCAACACGAGTGAGCCAAAACAAAAGTGAAAAGACAAAATAAAGCTACGTTCCCTGATAGTCGAAGCAGAAAATAATTTATATCCCTCGCACAGACAAGGCCTGAGGCATACAGATGAGGTTGGAATAATAGAATAATAAATAATAATAATCATTTCAAAAATATTAGAAGATATGTAAAACGTTTTCGTTTTAATTTAATTACAGATATTGTAAGGATTATTTTGAAAAGTGTATAAAAGCAATATATTCTCTTTGTTTCGTCGTTAAATTAAAAGAAAAAATCATGTTATAACAAAAATATTCTATTTAATTTGATAAAGTCTATTTAAATTCATAAAATTTATTTTATCTTTTAATAAAAATAATAATAATTATTATTTATATAATTATTAGACAAACTATACTCCCCAATTTCCAATGCTATTATTTTTCCCTCAACTGTTTTAGACACACGCCGACCAATACTAATAACGATTTACGTGCTGCGCCATTTTGTCCAAAAAGAAGATTTATAAGGCCGCAGCCACTGAGGATACTTCAAGGACAAAACATGGAAAAACTCCCCTGGACAAGAAGAAAATTCAAACAGACTTAACTCAGACGCAGACCAATAAAACTTGGGCTGCAAAAAAAACCAAAAAAACCAAAAACAAGAACACGAAAAAAGACACAACAGGAAAACAAATGGCAGCAGGAAAATCCGGGGAAAAACGGAGTCCAATGTATATAAGAGAGTGTACTGTGTGTGTGTGTGACCTAGTACAGGTGCTAAAGGGACACGCAGGGACAGACACAACAAGTTCAACAATTTGCACCTGTCACAGTTTGAGCGCCACTGAACCGCAGCCAGGATCAAATGTTTGCTCAGCTGTTGAGTTCCGTTATTCCACCTGACACCACCCACTTATTTCCCTCGAAGACAAGGTGTCGCCCAAGATTTGGGTCAGTGGGATATGCACAGATATATCTTATATATAGAGTGTGTGTGTGTGTGTGTGCCATGGGTCATCGTCTTGTGGTCAGTGTTTTCTTGCCTCTCGAAAAGGTTCTCGTTCGTCATTCGCTCGCTTCGCTGATTTGTGTTTTTTTATGCTAAGGGCCTTGGGTTCTTCAGGTTTGGGTTTGGCTACGATTTTGGGGCAGAAAACATTAATCACAATAGCCTTAATTAATCATCCTTTTTTTTTTGACCGGCTGGAAGGCAACCTTTCTTGGGACGCAGGAAAATTCAGGCGTAAAATTCAAATTAAACACATATAATTTTTAAATAAAGGGAAAGTGTTGTTAATTTAAAGCGGAATCTTTTTAATTTTATGCCAAGCTGTGCTTTAGAAAATTAAATTAGAAAGGGAGCTTAAAAATTACGAAGTTAAATTTTTTGTTAAGTAAATTATTTATTTTAATTTTCAAGAATTTTCTCAGTAGGATGACGGCTAACAAAAAGTCTTTATTTTTTACTGTTTCTTTTCCCCAGAACTCTTATGGCTAATTTATACAATTGTTTTTGAGTCCACTTTAAATATTTACTCCTCAATTATCATATATGCCATAATTCCTTGTAATTTCTCTTTGTTTACCAAAAAAAAAAACTTTTATGGACTCTTGAAATATTATTATTATTATTTTTTGTTTTGCCTGAAAAAAATATTGTTTTCTCCTTTTCATTTCAGAAACTTTTACGGGATTTAAGCTCAATTTATTGACAGCCTTTCGAGCAATTTTAACTGCCATCCACATATGTCACTTCAGGCTACCGCTCCGCCTCCTCTCTTCTCCTACACCCCTCATGTATCTATAAGATACAGACAGACTAACGACGCCTTCTGTTGCCTGTTGTTGGTGGAGTTGTTGTGCCTGTCAAACCGTAAATGGCGTCACTTTGACAGCCGTTTATATATATATCAATATATCTGGATATATGTATGTTTGTAATTGTCCACATGCTCGATATGTTTATGGATTTCAATATCTTTAATTTAACATATTTTATGAGTGTTTTATGGCAATATTAATTTTTCTTTTCCGTCGTCGCCCCCCTGTTGGGTTGTTATCGTCGTCACGCCTTTTAATGACCATTGATTGGTTGGGGGCGGTGTTTGGACAAGAGATCGCATGCGAAGAACCTTAATAAAAAATTAATCAGAATTGTCATCGCAAATTTTTCGACAGATACTGGACAGAGCTTATTTAATTGGGTTGGCTTAAGTTTACTGGAAATTGATCCGGAAGTCCCTCATAATTTAATGGAATCTGGATTAAGACAAGGTTTAAAAAGGTAAACTCATCTTTTAATAGAAAATTGCTTCACCTAAAATATTAAATAATATTTTAATAGGCATCTAAATAATTTCAAAAATAAAGACTAGGTATTCCTTATTTGTCTCGACTGAAAATATAAACATCAAAAATAATGCATTCTCATTTTATATTTAGCTTTATATTCATACCAAAAATGCCATTAAAAAATGCTCATTTGCCTTTCAGTATAAAGTCATTAGTTTCCACTTTATAAACAAGTATTGATTAAACTTTTATCTCAAAGAAAAAATGAAAAAAAAAGAATTTATAGCTGGAATTTTTCGCTAATTATTTGCTTCGCTGCTGCTCATGTTAATTTTTGTTTTTATTCGCGACATTCATCAGAAATGTTGAGCGTTGAGCCAAGTTATTTAATTATTGTTTTTTTTTTTGTGTGTGCTCGAATGGCCTTTGATTGAATGCGTTTTTTTGGCGCTTTGTTTTTGCTTTACTGCCTCTTTTAATATTCCGTGTTTCGTTGTTGTTGTTTTTCCGTTTTATTAGGAAATAAAAAATGAATTCATTTTTCATTGGAATTTGTTGGCGAACAATTTCGTTGGAGATTTCGCAAGTCTTTGGCAAACATCTTGGTACTTTTTTGGCTGCCAAGCAAAAAAAAATTGTTAAACAATTTTTTCGCTGCTTCGATTTCTTTACTGCTGTTCACTTCTGCACTTCATTGTGTTAATTATATGCTGGCTCTGTTTATAACAAATTTTTTTCATCTCTTTTCCGTGACTTTTTGTTTGGTTTTTATTTATTTTTTTTTTCTACTTGTCTTTCTTCATTTGCGTTCGTTGAACCCGTTGGATCTTTTTCGGAGATTTTGTCTTATTATTATTACTTTTCGGTGTGTTTTTTTTTGTCTTTTGCACGCGCCTCGTTCGTCTTTGATTTTTATTTTTTTCCAAGGGCCCGAACCGAACCCCAAAAAAAAAATATGCCAAAGTTGAGCGCTCTGAAGAAGTATTTTTGTTTTCATTGTGGCCAAGAAATGTGAAAGTTGTCGACGAATTTGGGCCTTTTTTTTCTACGCCATATTACTTTCTTGTGAAGATCGGAGGGAAATGGTTATTGAGACTGGAACGAATGTGGCTGGGTGGTTGGTGAACTCTTGACCCACAATTGTGGCAGTGGTTAATTAGGTGGGAAAAATATATGGGGACTTTTTAAATAAATATTTTTGGCACGAAGATCTGGGAATATTTTTTATTTGTAAGGTTTCTGCGGCTTTTTTCTTTATCCTTTTCTAAGACTTTGACTTTTAGTGTATAAAAAAATTGTTGTATATATTTGTTTTTCCTAAAATCTATTTATAAAAACTTATATTTAAATTTTGAGGCATTCCTTATTAAATTTTTGCGTTTTATTAAGTTATCTTCTTCAAATATATTATTTCTATTTATTTATATATGCTATCTTGTTTTTTATTTCAAAACGGGAAGACTTCTTTCTTCTTAGACTTAAATGCCTTAAATGCCATTGTCTAAGTCTTAATTTATTGTTGCCATATTTGTCATGCATATTTTATTTGATTTCCAAAATAATCTAGATTTGTTTGAATGCCTTGACACATGCCTTGTTGCCCCCACACAAAATAAACAAATACATATATTTAAATGGTTTCATCAACTTCAGTGTTATGGCTTTTGAAATTTATTTGATTTAAGTTGTTTTTCCTCAGCTCATAATCTTTCCTGTGAAATCTCTTACTTGGTATACTTGACTTTTTGTTTTGATTAAATTCAGTTGCCATTTATTTATACCAATTATTGTGCAGGAATTTCTCGTTATTTGCTTGCTTTCCTCTACTCTTCCAACCGAATTAATTTCAATTCAATTGTATATTTAGCCTTATCTCTGCGTTTTTATGAAATTGTTTCTGCTTATCTCTGCATCGTTTCTTTCTCCAGCTCCTCTTGATTATTTTTCTTTTTTCATTTCATTCATTGTTAGCTTTGGTTTTTTTTTATTATATACATTTTTTGCTTTTACTCCGATGCCAAGGCAATTTTCTGTAGCGTGCATTTGCTGCTGTTTTTTTTTTCTTTTTTGTTTTGCACAAAGTTATGCGCGTTGTAATTGCAAAAGTGACAATATCCGCTTCGTGCTTAGCTGCAACTAAAAAATATAAAAAAATACAACAACAACAAAAAATGAAAAAAAGCAACAAAAGCGGCACGAAAAGTATGCCACAAAACGGATGCAATAAACACGCAGCCCAAAAGCCGGAGCCAAGTCATGAATGGCAAAGTGAAAATGGCAGTGCCAAAATGAAAAGCCAAAGCCAAATGCGCAGAAATTAGCAAAACGGAAAACGAGAAAATTCCAGCGGCAGCTCCAAAGATTTCCATCATCAAATAGAGAGAAAAGAAAAAGATATTTTCTATGCACTGAGAGAAGTAATGGAATTTCTTACTTCATTTTAAATTATTTATTTAAATATTTTTAATATGCTTTGAAAAGTAAGTATAGAGCATAAAAACTACCAAAAAACTAATGCTTCTTTTATTCATTTTGTCCTCTTCGCAGCCTTGAAACCATTTAAATACAATTCCATTAAAGCCATCCAAGAATGTGTATCCCACAGATTGCTTGAGTATCTGTGGAACTGTCTGTATCTGTGCATAATTAAACGCTTAGCGGTACACACAGATACAGAAACAATTTTATAAATTGCACTCGTCTTGTTTATAGTTATTGTTGTTCCCCAGTTCCTTCCTCCAATTGTATCTCTAAAATATTCAAAGTCACGTTGCCTTCTCCAAAGTGATCACTGCCGGAGTTTTCCCACGAAATGTTACCAAAAAAAAAATATATATATAACCTCGTATATTTGCATCTGAATCTGCAAAAGTCCCACACACGAAGCTCGTTTTTGGTAATAAAAAGCGTTAAAGATTTGCCCATATTAAACTCTAGTTGATGGATATTTTCGCAATTGACCTTGAGGTTTATTTAAGTGGTGTTTTTTGTCTCAAAGCTTTGGCTCGTGGATTTTGCGACAATGAAACTATAAATCTGTTTCAATGAGCACTCCGTTAATGGCAGTCTTTGGCGTCTTTGTTTCTTGAGAAATCTTAACGTGTGAAATACTTTTATTTAAGTTAAGAGAGTCATTTGTAAAATGAGGGATTTTTAAGTTATTAAATATTTGTATTGTATTTTTAGGGATTTAAAATGGTAAAAGCTCTTAAAATTGCTTTGTAATTTAATGCGAAGTGATTTTAAAATGGGAGAGACACGCTTTGTAGAGCTCAAAAAATATTTAAAATTTAATATTTAGTTGGCATTTTCTTCTTCTGCGTTTTCGAAATATCTCAAGAATATTTTCCTGAAGATTTACGGTAATGTTGTACCGCACTATAAGATAATCCCAGCCAACTTAGGAACATTTCTTATTATCTAAACACTTTCATATATATCTTTCTATAAGTTTCCAACAATGGCATTTCCTTTTTGTGTTCAACTTTACGAATAAAACTCACTGGCTGATCTCATTCTGTGATTGCACTTGCCGCCCCCGAAAACTAACTATGGAACTTGTAGAACGCAGTTACACTTTTTAGCATGGATTTTGATATATACATATATATATTTTTTTGTGCCAAATCTAGAGCGAAGCGCATTACTCAGGCGCTCTTTTGTTTTGCATTTAGTCGAGTGCTGTTACTGCTGTTACTGCTATGGATGATGATGATGATGATGATGATGTGTGGGCGTAATCTCGAGCATTGTCACTCAATGGCTCACTTAGCGGCACTTAACGGCCAAATGCGCACAAAAAACATGAGCATAACGAAATTTGAACTGCATCCGTGAGATACGCGCGCCACAAAAGGCACACAGGCACACAGATGCAGCTACAAAAGGCAACAGAGCCACGGATGGATACTGGCAAGTGACTGCCGTCAATTATAACATTTCTGACAGTTGAAACTTTCAAATTAACCCACACACACACACACACTTTGGATTTGCTGCGAATTTGCTTATCGCAGAGCCAGGCAAGACATATGTACATTTACGTTCACTAATGACAGCTTTGGACATTTTTTTGCATCAGCCAAAAATAAGTAATCGCAGCTTGAATCTAACAAGTTTTTTATATACTCTAATGGAATTTATTTTTGAAATGTGGGAAATCTAAAAATATTTTTAAAGATGTTAAAGTAACTAAATAATTAATTATGAAGTTTGATATAAGATTAAAAGCATTTAAATAAATATATGAAAGTATGTAGTACTTAAATGATATTTAAAAAACGCAACTATATTTCTTCTTCTACATTTTCGAAGAGAATAAAATATATTCTTTCATTTTAAATGTCTCTAATTTATTTCTATAAAAAGATGTAAATAATATTAAAAAAAAGCATCCTCTGTCTGTAAATGTTCTTGAAAGCTATCTTAATTCTTAGAGATTTAACCGCATTTCCCTTGTATTTCTTCCCATTCACCAATGGGGAAAAATCTCATTAATCGAGGCTTTCTCAGCGGCCAGACTTCTGGCCAAAATGAAAATAGCCCTCCCAAAAAAAAGCGTAACACCAACTGAATACGAAATACTGACTTCTCTTTGCATCAGCAAAAAGCACAGCACAAACTGGTAACAGCAAAAAAAAAAAGAGAAGCCAAGAAGAAGTTGAAAAACCCGCCATGGCCATTGGAGGAGGCATTAGACGACTTCAAGTGGCAGCCAAGCGGCAACGAGTGACCCAAATACTTCAGCTTCAGCTTCAGCTTCAGCTCTAGCTTCCACCTCGGCTTTGGCTACAAATACAGATACAAGTGCAGCTCAAGATACAATTACACAGGGGAAAACAAATGAAATAAATAATATTTATTTATTATATATATTTATAAATTTCAATTAGCTTTCAAAGAAGTTGTTAAAACTTCCTTTGGGACAAAATAAATGTTCTAAAATACCTTCAAAAATGTAATACTCTTTTTTCGTTCAGTGTACAGCTTGAGCTCTGGCTGCAGCTTCGAACTAACGGTAAATGGCCGGAGCTGCGTTGGCTGCCAATGCTGTTAACCGCATTTCGCAGGCGTGTATCTAATAGATACATTTCGCATGCCGTGACTGTAACTGCCACGCCCCCCTTGCCGCCTGCACTTCACTCCACTTCACTTCACTTTTCGCATGCAGGCACGCACAGCACACATGACATTCTTTTTGGTTCGAATGCGAAATTTCCGAAAATTTCAGAGCTGCCAACAATTTTGGTTTTTTATTTGTTCTGCCATCAACTTTTCCTCGGTTTATTTTTTTCTTCTATTTTTTTTTTTTTTTTTTTTATCAACTGCAGGCTGCAGCTGACACTTTTATGGTTTTTGTTTTGCACTTTTTTGCCGCCTTTCAGTGGCAGTAAAAACTATTTTTTAATTATTTCATTAGCAGGGCAACTCCACCCCAAAAAAGGAAAGCAAGCAAAAGGGGAAAAGTCTGCCTCAGACATGTTGACATAAATATATGGCAGCGCAGCTTTAGCAGGTCTTTGAACTTGAATTTAATTATGAAACTTAAGTTGGTCAACAAAATATTAGCACCGTCGAAAAGTAAAAGTTGATCCACCCAGGTGAGTCACAAATGAGATGAGATAAAGACGACTCATTCATTTGACTAAGTTTATATGAATAGGTGAAAGATGTGCGAGATTAACTTAGCGAAGTCTTAAAAAAAAACAAACAATACGTGTGTGGATTATCATGGGAATGATATGTGGCAAAAGTTTACTGTCACAATAAACATATTAACATCCTGTTTAAGTTTTCTAAGCTGTTTATATTGTTTTTTCCTACGTGAACTGTATACTTTCATGTTGATTAATTCTGGGAAAAGTGATTAAAATATATTTTAATTATATTTAAAAAAGCGGTTGATTTTACACTTATCTTTACGTGTGATAAAATGGCTAAGCTTTTGATAATTTTTAGTTTTTTTATTGTATATTCTTTACCTTTGATATTATTTTATAATTATTATTTTTTACCTTTCCTCTATAATATTTTATTAACTGAAGGATTCCTTACAGCTTTAGAAATATTGATTTGTTCTTTAAGGAATTTATAATATTTCCTTTATTTGAAATATGCAAAATTTACTAAAGAATATACAGTTCTAATAGCTTCCTGGAATTTTTTTAAATTATAAAAAAGGAACCCCCATCGATTGCCACCGACAAGTTCCAAAGACTACTTCCCAGAACTTGTTTAAATTCTTTTAGGCCTTAAACCGGACATACTATGCTTAGGAATCCGTTCCAATAGTTGCCATAAAAATCCCAAACTTCGATTGGCTGACTCACTCCCTTTTATTTATGACGGTAGACGTAGAGTTATTTTCTTTTCTTGATCCACTGACGCAGAATTCTCCCAAGAACTTCTCATTGAGAGCACATGCCTTGTCGTCACATGTTTGGCGATAAGATATATGTATATATATCCCCCTCACATTGTTTGCGATCAACCTATTTATGAATGAACAAGGGGAGAGCAATAAGAAAGGAAAATAAACAACGAGAATGAGCATACGAGTAAATTGAGGATGTGAGTCACTGGCCAGGGGAGGGGCAGTGGCGGCATTTAAGTGAATTATACATATTTGGCGCATCGGCCTCTCTGGCTTTTAATTTGCATCTCAAAGATACGCCACTTGCTGCAGATACAGATACAGATGCAGATACATCTAGGCAAGAACAAACAAACTGGCAGATAGATAAACAAACATCAGAGTTGTGACAAAAGACAACAGTTAGTTTGTCAATTTGCATTTCGGTTTTCGGTTCTGTTTCGTTTGCTTTGCACTTTTACAGAGGGTAAAAAAATGTGAAATTAATGTTTAAAATATTTTTATAGATTCTTTGTATATTTTTCTACATATTTTCTGCTTGCCGAAACATTTAATTTTCTATATTTTATTTTGTACTATCATAAAATATATATCTTCCCTTTTAAGCTTTACATTTTCTCACTACATTTACGTATCTTGGCAGCTGTGTATCTCCGTATCTCTGTATCTTTTGCTTCCGCTTGCAAAGCTGACAATTTCAGTTGAATTGATAAGAAATTAGTTGGAAAAACAGAAGCCCCTACGGGCCGAGAAACTTATCAGCTTAAAACAGCCTTGAGCTAGCCAGCTAGCCGAGTTTTCCTCGGAAAATGCCACAAATATTTGCATAATCAAACATGTAAGAAGCTCATTGCATATGCTAAATTATTAACATCTCCGGCTTATTGATATTATTCAAAGTAAGTGTTTCGGTTGCAGTTGCCCAAAGGGATTAAAGGTAAGCTGGGCATTTAATTTAAAGCAAGATTATTAATTGGAAATTTGCGTACAGCAGCTAAGCTATTCAAGAAGTGAAGGGCAATTAAATAAACTGCAGATTAAATGTATATTTTGCATATAAAAGTTTCTGTTTATTATTTATGTGAAAATATCATTTATTTGCCTTAAAGAAACTAAATATTTTAAATATTATAAATTAAATAGAGTTCCCTTCTGTTTAAATTTAAAAATCTGTAGCAAAGGCCACACTTTGTGTAGATCTCTGCAACCCTTTTGCATCCTCGTATTTTTCAGACACAATTGCGAGTCAAGTTTAAAAGAAAATTTCATAATTAGCGTTAATTGCTGCTTAGTTGTGCAAATAGAACACAAGTCGAAAGAGAAAGTGGGGGCGGGGGAAAAGCGCGAATGCAATGTGAAGGGGATTTTCCTCCACTTCAGCAGCGGCATTTTGTGACTCATCAAAGGCAAATTTTGCAAAAACAAAACAAAACAAAAAGAGTGCCCCAGACAAAAAGAAATGAGCAGGAGGAAAGTGCATTGCCTGGGGTACAAATGAAAAGCGGGAGAGGGAAAACCTCAAGTGACCGCCGCCGTTCCAGTCTCTCGCTTTTTACTCCCTTTTCCACATTTTTCCCATTCCCATTCCCAGCAGCAAACAAAATAAAAAAAAACTTGAAGTTAATGTGGAAAAGTGAATGGCAACCTGGCCCCGGCCATTGGATAATTTGTGGCAAGTGCTGCAGTGCCACTCCCACTTTTCCCAGCGAATAAGTAAGTCAAACACACAGCCCCAATAAAAAATGCCAAAGAGTTTTGTGGAAACCAACAAATAACAGAAATCAAACCGAACGAAAAAAACGGAATACAACAAAAAATAATAACAAATATCAATTGGAGTTTGCTCTGCGCTAAAATAAAAAGCAGAAAACGGCTTAAAAATCAACAAAGGGTGGAAATAAAAAATTGAATGATATCGCATAACGATTCGCTGAATTTCAGTTCGAGTTTAATCAGATTTTGTGGGGTTCGCTGACACGACATTCAGCCAGACAGACAACTACAAAGGCCCTGCCCTGCCTGGAAAATATTGCAGAAATTTTACAAATAGATTACCATCGAAATTGTTAACAATAATAAATACAGCAATATTCAAGGTATTTAATTGCTCGGAAGAAGAAATTGTGGAAGCAGCCAAGCGAACAATTAAATCATTTGGGAGAGAAAATATCAAACTATATATTATTGATATTTCTAATTAATTTAATACATGCTTAAAATTCTTAAATTATACTTCTTGTACTCTAAAAATATTTCTATTTAATTTTAATAATTTCCAAAGAGCATTCAAGTTGTCATTGTCTTCAACAGACTTTTCTCTAACTTATTGAACTTTTTTTGTTGTCTTTTGCTTTTGGGTGCGGCGTGTGCCGGCTTTTAATTGAATTGAATTGAGCGTGGCCAGCAGACATGTGAGACATCGAATACGCTCCATCTGGGGAGCTCCAGATATAGTCCTACTCTACATATATATATGTATATATCCATATATAACTCTGAAACTCACAATCACAATTGAACAGACAGGCACAATCCCCTCAAGCCTGCACTTTGCATGCGACTCGAGGGCGTTGGGGAAAATGGTTAGGGCGTGGCCCTGCCAAAGTTGTTGACGCCGTCTCGGATTTTGGCTCCTTGGGCATGCGGATCGAAAAAGAGATTTCTTTTAAGGCGGCAACAAGTGCCAAAGTGCCCGAAAGAGGTTTGTCAGCTTGCAGATTTACAGAGTTAAATCACAGAAAGAAAAAATCAATAGGGAAAAGAAAGCAGCTTTTCTAAAGAGAATTTTATAACGTATAAACTAATTAAAGGCTTGTGTAAAAAATTGTTAATATGATAAACATATTACTGAATAAGTAAACCAATTTAAAAGCGTCATACATAATTTTTCTTTTATTTTTAGATACATTTTTAAGACCCATTTAGTTGCCAACGAGAACCTGCTTTGCAAGACCTTTTCATTTGCCATTTTCTCCCTCTGTATGCTAATTTTTTTCGACATATTTCCGCCACCCCATTCGTCTTTATTTTCTTGAATCAAATTATTTCACTGAAGTGACATCATCATCATCAGCATCAGTAGCAGCATCAGCAGCAGCAGCAGCAGAAGCAGCAGCAGCAGCATCTTCAACCGAGTGGAGGAGCAGCATCTTCACCCTGACCTCGTAAAACTTTTGCCGCATTTTCGCACGTGGCCATAAAAAGGCCAGCAAAATGGGGGCGGGGATGGGGGCGTGCCACTGCAGGATATGATATTGCTTGCCAAGACCCCAAGGGAGATGAGGAGAAGGAGAGATGGACTTCCTGTGTGGCGTGAGGGAGGAATTCTCGCAAGGATTGCATAACTGCCAAAGGCAGGAGCAAATAAAACAGAAACTTTTACGTCTGACCTTGTTGCACGGTCAGTTGCACACAAACAAACATAATCCTTGAATCCTTTTTGGTTCCTAATTGAAATTGAAATTGAAATGAAAGAGTTCGTCACTTGCACTTACACTTCAAACGGCAACAGTGCGTATAAGTAATCATCTTTGAAGGTGGCTTACCTGCAATGAAAACAAAATGGTTGAGAAAATACACAAATTAGTAAGTTTGTCAAAATATTTACACACAGCTTAAAGTGACTGTCGATATCCGGATTATTAATTCATAGACATCCCGGGGATGTGTGTGCATACATATATTGTGGCCATATTTTTAATATTGCACATTTTGAAAATGTGTTTCTCATTTCGCCAACACGTTCGTGTGGCGCATGTTTTGCCCGAAATGCAAACACAGACGCAAAAAGCCGCATTATTAATTACCAAAAAAAAAAAAAAACAAAAGAACATCTGTCGAATACTCTTCAAGCGAATTTTGAATTGATTACATTTCGTGTTTTAAGAGAAATTAATTTATATAGAGACATATACACCAAAGAGAAATTCCCGGGAAAAATTCAATATTTTTTGTAATTTTGTATTATTTTTATTTTTGTTTACAATTTTCCATAGTTCTCATATCACATTAGCTTCATTTTGTGGCAACAGGAAATTAAACCACAATTAAGTGCAGTGAAAATTGTAAATACCCAGAGGAAAATATTTAAAAAGCATTTCGAAACCACAAAATCAACAGGGGGAAAGGACTGTAAATTCTTCCTTGCATACTAAATGTATTTATTTAAATTATTGTTAATTTAATGCATCACTGTATTTCATACCGCTTTTATTAGGGACCCCGTTTACTGGGAAACACTCTGTTCAAATTAAATAATATAAATTATATTAGTGTGAAATTGGCTGGCCTTTTGGCTTACTCGGCTAATGAGTCTAGAACCGAATGGGCTGGACGGCAAATTAATTGCATAATTTAGTTTTCCAGCGATTATTCGATGCGTGGTCGTTGCATGTTCCGCATGTGCGCCGAAAAATAACCAAATTTCATGGGAATCATCAAGGGGAGACTTTTAATTTTTGGGGAGAAGCTATAGCCCACACTAGAAATCAACGAAAATAAAACAAAACAGTTTTGTTTTCAGCCGCAAGGCAAAAACTTTCCAGCGACAAAATTTAATATATTATAAACAAAATGGTAATGCCTTTGGTATCCCAGCGGATAGCATATGGATTTAATGCTATTTCGTTGGCTGTACCAATACTGGTATGTGTGTGTGTGTGTTATGACGAGCCAAGACACATTTTGCGGCTTCTTTTTGCAGCCTTTTTGTTTTACGAGGCAACTGGGCGTGGCACAGTTTTTGTGTCTTCATTTGTTTGATTTTTTCGCCTTGTTTTTATTATTATTATTATTATATTATTTTCTTTTTGGTAAGTGCCAGCTACACACTCTTTTTTTATGACTACAAACACATCAGTGTATATCTGACATAAATATTACAATATTTGTCCAATAAATCCTTTGCCATGAAATTCTGTTTTATCTGCTTGGATATTAATTTAGTTTCCTTTTTTTTATGGAAGCCAGCACTTAGGGGAGCCACAAAAACTTATGATCTCAAATTAATTTAATGATCTGCACGTGTGGCGGGTTAAACATAAATGGAAATGGCGGCCTAAATGAGTTTCATAATTGCTATAAAAGTTCATAGAAAAACATTAATAAAGTGGTAAGAAAATATGCCAAAGGTTGCCTATAATAATTTTATATAATTCATGAACATTTAAACTATTAAATTTGATTTATAAAGTAAGGAAATTGAGCAGGAAAAGTTATTTAGAAAAGAGTTTAAATAAAAAAACAGAGTTATATAGATTTAATTAGATTTAATTTAAAATATCTAAGAGGAAAATACTTTTTTCAAATATTTTCTTATTAATTTAAAACTTAGAAATATAACTTATTGATATAGTTGCCCTATTAAAGTGTTTATTTTATCTAAAAGAATTGGTTTAATTTTATTCAAGTTCTTTAATCCTGTAATAGGCTTATCAAAATGACTTTCTCCTTGTCAATCTCCAGTTATGAGTGAGTTAAAGAAGCCCCAGGACCCCATTACAATATTATCATTTTGTAAAAACCTTTCTCATTCCCCAGCAGCAAAAAAAGGGGCTGGGGTGGTTGTAATAAAAAAATGCTTGGATATTTATCTTGAAACAAATTGGTTCACTTAACAAGCATGGCCAGTGGCCGGTGGCGTCGTCGTCATTGTTGTCGTCGTGGTCCACTTGGTTGACCTTTTAACCCTTTCCACAGCACAACAATTGACCCCCAGTGCCACCAGCCACCAGCCACCAGCCACCAGCCACCAGCCAAGCACATTAACCACTAAAATCCCCTTTCGACCGCAAAAGTCACACAAATGGCCAGCGGACAAAGGCCAGAAAGAGAGGAGAAAAGTGGAAAAAATTGGTAACCGAAACTGTTTGGCAATTTATTTGGCCCAGACTCGGGACATTCGAATGGCATCCAATCGGTTGGAATCAAAAGGAATCGAACCCCCAATTTTGTATTATTTTCTTCTTTTTTTTTTTTTGGTTGAGGGGGTGGCAATGGCAATTACAACAATCATAACGTGCCCAAAACAAGCAGCAATAAAACCAGCAGAGGGGGAATTTTTATGGGAAATACAACAAACGATATCGGAATCAATATAAAGCAGCAGATACGACACGGTCACAGAAACAGATACGAGGAATATTGTAACAGAGAACCAAGGTGCTGGTCAGCACTTAAATGCTGAGACTCAGGTTACGTCAATTTAAGATAAGAATCTTCAAAGTAAATTGTTATTTATGTAATTCACACAATACGAATAAAAAGAATAAACAGAGGAATTATCAAGATTAAAATGTAAATATTATCGATAAGTTATCGAGGTTTTTTCTTTAAATATTATAAAGAAAATAATATTATGTTAAAAACTAAATAAAAAAACTTATTTTTGTGGAAAATACCTCAAAATTTCTTTAAATGGGTCTAAAATATGCCCCCTTGCGCCTTGACCTACAGTTATGAAACGCAGAGTTCATCTTTCTGGAAATAAAATATACTTTTAATAAATGAAGCGCTCGAAAAGGAGTACAAAGAAAAAGATGGCAACAAAAAACAATAATAAAACCGTTGAAACAAAAAGGGAAAAGGACAAAAATCAACAGTAACAACAAAAAAAAAGTTAGGATCAGAAAGGAGAGCAGATAAAAGGGGAGCAGAACGGGCGGGGTAAGAATCACATGAATGGCACTTAACTTGCCCCGAGAGAGAGAAAGATGGAAATGGCACAGGGTTGGAGGAGGGACGGGCTTAAAATGGAGGAAAATGCCGGGGAGATGGGCGGCTGAAGTGGGCCTTGGGGCCAGAGGACCAGACGGAGATAGATAGAGATGGAAACGTTACAGTTACAATTTTAATGCGCATTGCATGTGTGCCCCCTCCTCACGCCACAATTTTTCCCAACCAAATGTAAGTTTCTGTTGTTTGATGCCAATTTTTTGCATTTGCTTCTTGGCCCTTCTCCCTTTCGGTTTTCGCTTGCCGTTTTTCGCTATTTTTTTTTTGTTCTCTTTTTTTTTTTGTTTTTTTTTTTTTTGGGTGCTGTCCTCTAGGTTACCCCCTCTGCTAAACCCTCTACTGCTTTCCTTTTAGCTGCATTTGTCGTTCGTTGAACCCATTTGCTAGAAGCTTTTGCCGTCCATAAGTGGCCCTGGCCAACAACAATAAATGCAACAGCAACAACGACTGCAACAAAAAAAAAACAAATAATAATAATAATAAAAATAAGAGAAATACAACTACAACCCGCTGAACTGCAACAAAAGCAATACAAATCAAATGAAAGCTGCCTCTGCAATTTTTTTCATTAGGGCAAAAGAAAAATGCGACGATATAAATAAAAATGCATACAAAAGACACACGTAGTACTGGGAGAAATTAAGCAAAGGAAAATCAAAGGAATACTAAATATTTGAGGGTTAAAGAGATATTTTAGGGAAGGTATTTAGCAAAAAATTAATAGATATTTGTAGAATTAATTATTATTTTAGCTAATCTTCTAAGGTGTTTAATTCTAAGTTAAATTGGTAGTTGAGATCTTCATTTGCTTAATTAATTTTCTAAATTCTCTGCTAGGTTAAAGATTTATAAATAAAATAAATAAATAATATAAATGGTTTAAGTAAAAAGTAAACTACTTTGTATTCAAATTAATAAATAGGTTCGTATTGAGATCCCTAATTCGAATTAAGTCAATAAATAGAATATTTTTAATAAATTTTTAATTAGAACTAAATTACCACAGCACTAAGAAACCTTACTTGGACTTTACTTTAACAGATTAAACATTTTTTGTAGAAATAAATACTAAAATAAAGATTTGAACGCTCTTTTAACTAAATTCAAGTTTTCTGTAATGTTTTCATAAGATTTCTCTCATGGGGTTCCCCTTTTTCTTCTTTGTTCATTTTTATCTTATCAGAATTTCATATATCTATCTTATCTGTATTATATAAGATAAAAATCGTATCTTATCAACACATTTTTCCAAGTGCACATTGGGGCCTTCCTCAATTTTCATAATTTATGTTCCCTGCACAGTTTTAATGCTGTCCACCGATATTGTTCGATGCATATACATATATATTTTGCAACTTTTATGGCTGACGACGACGGGCGGGCGACATTTGGCCACGCCCCCTTCGTAAACTGTAGCCTCCCACTTTTTTTTTCTTCTGTCGCAGTGGAGTGACAGCAGCAACTCATTAAAAAGCAATTAAAAGACTTTTTTGTTATTGTGAGACACAGGCGTCTGAGGAGACACTCAATAGCCGCTGGCCACTCGCAAGGTCAACACGCACATAATACGTACTATATAAAAAAATATCTATATAAATCTGTGGGTATATATGGGATTATATATATATATATATATATGCATGTAAATTTGTATATATACACGACCGATGTATTGTCTGGCGTGTGTCTGGCATGGCAGCTTGGAGCTGCGACTTTCGAGCCTCGAGCCTGTGGCAAACAAAAACATATTACGCATACGCCACCGAAGGACACGCAAGGCAAACAAACAAGAAGAAGGCGGCCACAAAACAAGGACACGGCAGGAACGGCACAGAGTGAGGAGTGAGGCGACAGTGGCAAAGATAGAGAGAACCAGATATGAAGATATATGGCGGAGCAAAATATATATAGCAGGAGATATAAAATGAGTTACAAGAGTGGCAGCAAGGATGCCTAGGCTCCTAAGGAGAGACTCGTAAAATACATTTTCTAAAAAGTATATAAAGAAATAAATATTCCAGGATAAAGTTAAAGGCGGCGATAGCTAAAGTTTATACAGGAAAAGAGCAGCTTTTGAGAAGCATTTATTTAAAGATGTATCCCACTTTTAAATAAAATTTTTAATAAATTTTTTATTATAAGCATAAAATAATTGCTTAAGATAAGTAATCTTTTACCTTACAGACTTTATTTTAATAATAATATTATAAACACTATAAGAACACAACATTAAAAGCTTTTCAAGGATTCTTCATCCTGTAATTAAATTCGAACAAGAGAAAGAAAATCCAAAAACAATAAATTGAAATAATAAAAAGGCTAAGAAACTCTTTCCTTAATTGTTAAGAAAAAGAATTTTAAACTGTCATAAATCTGTGCTAGTTATGGAAAACTACCAAGTTAAAAATTACCACCATTCACCGAAACTACACTCATAAATAAGTTCTGCTGCCTCCCTCATGCCAAGCCAAACCCTTTTATTAAAAAAAAAAAGGAAACACCCTTCAAGAAGACAAAAAGCTGCCTGATTTTCATAACCAAAAAATATTCCACGACTTTTAAATTTTCCGTTTGTTTGTTTTTCTTTTTTTTTGAGGCTAACGAAACGTAGACAGAAATGGCCAAAACGTGTTGACAGTTTTCCCTGCTTGCTGTTTCAGCTTCTTCCTCTTCTTTTCACCCAAAGATTTTCCCCGAACACGAACAGGGATTGGCCAATGCCTTAAGCATGTCCTTGAGCTAGAAAATTTATTGCCGCTTTAAGTTATTTTGTCATCCTGCATTATTTCGTTTAGTTTTTTCTTTATTGTTTTTTTTTTCGTTGTGGGTTGTGCTTTGATTTTGGGGTTTTTTTTTGTTTGTGGGTGCCGGCTGCCACGCCCTGATTTCAATACGAAATTGCGCAATGTATTAAGAAAACATTTTCAAGCAATTTAAAGGCAATTTCCCCACTCTCACTCTCTCGAAAGAAATTTATGCGAAATTGTTTTCCTTCTTTTTTTTCTTCTCTCCCATTGCTGAAGTTGGAGTGGAATTTATTTGGTAACCCGCCGCCGCCGCTGCCAGTGATTATTTGGCCAATTTTGCGGCTTACAGCGGCTTACATATGCCTGAAAAATACGAGAGGGCCAAAAGGTATAAAGCGAGAGATATATCTCTGAAAGAGGATCTGCCCAGCTCAATTGAAATGCCGGCTATAAATTAAGCGTTAATAGACTTGGGCCCGATGGCCATGCAAATGTCAAAGCCGAAGTGCTGGACTTTAATTAGGTTTAGAAAGAAAAGGAATATATTTATATATACAAAAATAACTGAATTGAAGCAGAGAGCTTTATGAAATCACAATTAGAATTGTGTGCAATTTATTGTTAGAGATTTGTTCATTGTTTGTTATACATTTTGTTTGCTGATGCATGTGGCACACACAAAGTTCAGGGTCACATTTACCGTTGGATTTGCCAAAAAAAAATACAAATAATAAACCTGCACAAGTACACGGAGAGAAAACTCTTGAAATTTAAAAGGTTTTATTGTTATAAAAAATATAAACTATATATTAATATTGAAATAAATTTGTTATTTTGTAGGAAAACCATTTTAATTTGCATTCTGATATTGTTTTCTGTGCTTGTATTCCCCACAATTTTCACTCACCAAATGAAATCAAGTGAAATTCTCATTTGACACGCAAAAAATTCAGCTGTTTGGTTTTTTTTTTTGCCTTTTTTGATTTGATTTTTCCTATTTTTTTTTTTTTTTGCAGCTGGTTTTCTTTGTTTGCGTTTTTGTGGGGAGCAGAGATTTTGCGCTTGAATACCAATCGTTGCTGAGGGTTAGGGAGGCGGGGCGGGAAAATCAATTACGTGTACGCGTCGCAAACGGAAGTGGCAGACTACAACAGCAACGACATCAACAACGACACCAGGGCAACATCAGCAGCAACAACGATGGCCACTTTAAGCCGGAAATGTGCGACAACCACAAGAGCTCGACGGGATTAGAGGCACCGGACCAGCTCGAGGGTCAAACTCCAAACTCTCCCTCTTTCGGATCACATCTCCACTCCTGACCACGTGCCTGACATTTCAATTAAATTGCCAAAAAATATCTATACGCTGGCAGATTTATACCCACGCACAAGCACACACGCACCGAGCTACACACACACTTTAAGTCCGCCAAATGCAAACGAATAAATTTCGCTCCTTTTTGGCAAATCCCAATGAGTAAAATTGCACAGAAAAAAAGCAAAAAAAGAAAATATATATATGTGCATATATAAAAGAAAATCGGGAAACAACTTCCGTTTGATGAGAGTTGCATAAAAATGCGGATCAAAATGGAAAATACTTTTTTCTGGCAAAGAAAAAATAAAGAAAAAGACTTTTCCGCTTTCCAGCAATTGTCATGGAAAGATGGGTGGTTAAAGCTTTGAGATGGTAATTTAATTTATTATAATTTAAGAAGTTAAAGGGGAATGGATTTTGGAAAACTTTAATTAAGGCAGGCTTAACCGTGACCTAAAAACATTTTTATTTTACATTTAAGTTAAGTAATAAGTCTAATAAGTAATTTCCCTATTAAATTTATTTAAATATAATTAATTTATTTATAAATTTAAATAAAATTAAAAACCAATTCCAACTTTATAAGGAGAAATTCCAGTTAATCTTAGAAATCACAAAATATAAATAAATCCGGAGGGGCATGTTCTGGAATATTTTCCCTCCAAAGCTTACAAATCTGGCAGCCACCTTAAACTTCAGTTATATAGCTTGTTCATCGTAAAGCTTATCAAAGAGGATCATTTGTGACATAAGTTTTGAGTTACACACACGAAATTGCCAAACTGCAAGCCGCTCAAACTGTGCAAATTCCAATTAGTGGCTGGTTGTGAGCGAGAAACTGAAGCTGGCTGACTGAGTGATTGGGGGAGGAATATACTGACTCACTGACTGACTGACGTACTGACTGCCTGACTAACTGACTGACTGACTGCCTGACTGACTGACTGCCCGACTGACGAACTGGCACACTGAGCAACTCGTGCCCAAATGATATAATTACGTTTCAATTAGTGCAGCAGTCTGATGCACATGCCGCAAAACTTGCAACAAATTATATTAAATGAGGAAACCAAATGCAGGCAAGCGGAAATTCTAGGGGGAGTACGGAAGCGGTTACGGAGACGGAGGCTATTCCGGGGGAATCCCATTAAGCCGGTGATAAACTGACATTGATAGCGGATAGAGGAGTGAAGGAACTGGCAAATTGAACTGAATTTCCACTTAAATTTAAGCAAATACCGATGGCATCTTTCTGCTTTCGGCAAACAAATGTTCCAGCAGATACCGACACAGAAAAAAAAAAGAATTAATTAAGCCCAAGGAAAGGGAAACTGAGAAGCAAATAAATAAAGCTCGTTGGCAAAAATATGGGTCAACCAGCGAGTCAATTGTCATCTGTCGGCCGGGGCGTTGACAGTTGGAGTTCATCACTTTTGCCACCGAAAGAACTAAAAGTTAAAATATGAATTTTTGAGGGCAGGAAATATATATATGTATATATGTGCTGTCAGTGGCAAAATATGCTCACCAAAAATTTATGCCGCCTCATGTCTCCCTCTATGTTCACTCCCGAAGTTTTCCATTTCCAAAAACCCGAAAGCAATTTGTCATCTAGACATTTGACAGCATCAGCATCGTCGTCTCTGTGTCATTAAGCTCCCTTTCTCTCTCTCTCTCTCTGGAAAATCTCCCCAAGGAAATCCTCAAGAAAAAGAAACGAACCTCTATCGTGGGATAATGCTCTCCACTTGAAAGTGAGGCATAAAACTCAACTCGATTCGACTTGAAACTTGATGTGAAGTTGAGCGAACTATTCAGGAAGGAAGGAACAGGAATTGGGGAATGTGAATGCGAATGCGAATGTGAATTTTTGGCTAACCTTCGAATTTGGCATAAAAATCAACGAGGCAAAGTTGTTTTTTTTTTTTTTGGTGGGGTTTTAGAGGAGGGGCCTCTGACAGAGGTATATGCAAATGCAATGGGCTATATTCCGTGGGGCCAACCAACAATAAAATCGAGCAAAAGCGAGGAAGCCAATAAATCTGTGCCGCCAAAGCGGCTCGTAAAAATGGACAAGTTTATGTTGGGTTAAAAGAGAGGGGTTTTTGGGGTTAGGCAGGGGGGTTTGTCTGCCACCGAGCAGCTGCCATTTATTTCGCAACTGGAAAAAGCTTCTTCTTATACATATATACATATATTTTTTTTTAGCTTTTTCTACCTGTCGCCTGGCTGGCTGACTGCCTACAGTTGGACAGTCACTGGCAAGACATTTTATGCACTTTTCTTTTTATGACCCACAGGAATTTTCCCCCCGAACGGATTCAAAGGCAGGCGGAGTCCTTTACAGTTAAGAGCTTGTAATATGACATCACAGATCCGACAATGTCCTATCCACTTGCAAAATGGAAATGTTTGTTTATGCCCCACTGAACAATTGTGGGGTGTGGAAAACCCCAAAGTAGAGGGATTGAAATGGAGGAAAAGCGTTTTATGTGCGAATAATAAGTAACAATCATTTGTGGATTCTATCAGCAGAACAAACGCAACGATGTTTGCACAAGTCCAAGTCCCCTTTTGTGTCCTGCTGCTCTCAGTTCCGCATTTACTTCATTTGTATTACTTTGTGACACAGTTTCCTACGCGGCTTTTATTCGAGGTTTTTCCTTTTTCTTTTAGCAGGTGCCAGCGCGACTCGGATTTCAACAGATTGTAAGAAATATATATATATATCTTTTGCTCAATTAAATGAGCAGAACGGAACAAAACGTAAACAGAGAAAGAGAAAGAGAGAGAGATCTGGGCATCTGTTAAACATTAAATGACTCAAGACATGCCCTGGCGAAAAGTTCAAAAGTGCAAAGTTCACAGCCGCTGGCCGCCGCCCTCTTAATATAATAATAAGTCTTAATAAGCCGAGGGCGTTCGATGTGCGGGTTAATTAAAAATTATTACCAAAGAGATTAACCGAAAAATGGGCTAAAGAAATATCAGAAAGCCAAGTCGGAGGGAGCAAGGGTGTCTGGTGTCGGATGTCGCGGGTTCTGGGATATATAATTATGGCTAGATATTGGCATACTCACTCCCTAACAGATTTTTCTTGCTCTCTTGCTTCTATTTATTATTTCCCCTGATTGTGATCTGTGTGCAAGTGTCGATGTTATACTCAGATTTCCTATCCTTGCCTTGTTTTATTTGCTCTTAATTTTCCCACGAGTTTTCTTTGGGATATTTTAGGGGGAATTTACTTCTTAATAGCCAAAATGTTTACTTTTCGTATATTAATGGGAAGATTACTTGAGAAATTGGTTAATGACTCGAGACATTTGTTGGTTATGAGAAAGATACTTACGAAAGTGAATTATAAGTTATAGAAATATGTGAGAAAACTATTAAAATTATATTAAAAAGTAAAACTAACCCTTAAAATAACTCCTTAAATATACAATTTATTCTTATTTTAACCAATTAATTACTATATATTCCAAGAGCCATATGAAGTCCACTTCCTTCCTCTAAAGATCAGAGTTATAACATGAAAATAAACCCTGAAACGGATTTAACTTTCTTCAAGCATCGGCCTTCAGCCACGTGCCTTTTATCAGCTCTCCATTCCAATTCATTTCAATTTTTATACATGTATATATTTATATACTTGTACATAGATATATATTTTTCTGAATCTTATTTGTTCTCTGTGCTCATTTAAGCTGACCGCACGAGAAATCCGGGGTGTGGGCATATAAAATAATAGGAATTATGTTGATTAGAGAGCTGCTGGACTCTCGCTGCCCCGGCAATCAACACCATGAGGGTGGCCCGTGGCAAACTATTCGGAAGCCTCAGGAAATACTTTCATATCTACACTATTCAGCTAAATATTTTTCCTTTTCCTCTTGTTTTTTTTTTTTGCACAACTAAAGTCGGGTGTGGGAGGCAGGAACAAGAGCATGCTCAGCATTCTTATAATTATAACATGCTCAGCATCCATATCAATATAGTAAAGTTGATGTCGACCCGGGCGCAAATTCCATTAGAACACACTGTGTGGGGAAAATGGCGAAGGGAGAAGATGGTGTGGCATGGAAGTGGCAGGCCTGGGGGGTGATGCTTGCTTGAAGCTGTGTCTTAGACTAAGGCCCAGCACGCACTCAGAGCCCATTTCCTCTGCAAGTTTATTCGATTAACAACAATCAGGCCAGGCCAGGCCAAACCAGAGCAGAGCAAAGTCGATTGGAGTTGAGGGAAAAGGCAAAAACACTAAAAGAAAACTTCTTTAATTAAAAATAGGGAGAGATTTTTCTAGCGAAATTTTTAATTTGTGTTTACAAAGAAAATTGGATAGATTTCCTTTTTTCTCTGTCTCAATTGTTGCAGTTTTGATTTATGTAAATTAACTTTACCTCTAGTTAAACCCAAAATAAGTTAGTTAATTAAGAAATAAAAATCCCAAACATTTTACAGTGTAAAGTAAATATCTTAAATTATGATTTTCTGTTTTCATTCGAGGTGGTAATTATTTTCCCCCTGTGCAAGGCTTTTGCCAAATGAGCAAAGGAAGCTGCCAGGAACGGAACCGACTGAGAGAGAGAGAGAGAGAGAGATCCTGAGAGGGGGAGGTAGCAAAAGCCATTTACACTTCCCAGTAATTGTAAATTATGTGCAACTTAGTGGAGAGTAGAAGACTCCCAGCTCGCTGGCACTTTGGGCTCCCTCGATGTTGACATCAAACTAAGTGACACTGGGGGGGCCTCGGTGGGTTAAGATTGTGCGGTGTGTGTGTGTGTGTGTGGATAACTGCCAGCCTCACATGCAAATTCAATTAGCACACACAGTGTCTAGTGTACATAGGTCTGTAAGTTGGGGAATTGAATTAGAAAATGCGCCAGAAAACAATCAAAAAAAAAAAAAAGAAAACCAAAATTGAAAAGTCTCTCCCTATATCGCTCGTCTCAAGTCAATCAATGGGCGGCCTCTGTTCTCCTCCTCCACCCGCAAAACCACAATTAGGGTTAATGACATTGATAAATTGAAAATGCTGGTTATTGGGGTTTCTGGGTTGCGCCAAAACTTGATCAAATTCAATTATATATATTTTGCCAACACTCCGAGAGTCAGTCTCCTTCTCTCTCTACTTATCGGGGTGACACATTTCTGATTTCTTTCCCATTCCTCTGGACGAAGCTGTCAAGACTTTGGGGCTTGGTCAGAGCCAAAGAGTCAGAGAGCTAGATAGTCATGGCCAAAGCCAAGTTCCAGTCTGACTGGCTTCTACTCTATGGTCAATTTTGATGTGTGTGTGTGGGTGATGATGCTAATGCCAAAACACAAATGCAAATTGCTTGTTATTTAGATAAGCTTTCGCCTATAAAGGGTGCTAATTTGGATTTATCAAAACAAAAATAATTCCTAAGACCTATAAAGGCAAACTAAATGGTTCAGTACCAGCCTAGTTTTTAACATTTTCTTTGGAATCTTTCAAAATAAACCCTTGCACCCTGTATTAAAATTATACATTTTTTCTTTCCCTCAACTCAAAGCGCAGCTCATACTATGCAAATCCCGAAATGGGCGTAGATTGGTCACTTTTTGTATACTAAACGGGAACTGGAACTGGAACCTACTAAGCTGTTGTCGAAGCTGGAACTGGATGCCATATCTATTAATATAAATACTCTTTGCGTTCCGACAGATTCCATTCTTGTTGTTATGGAAATTCAAATAATTCCAAGTGCATTCAGTGGGACAAAAGCATGAGCAGTAGTAGTAGTGAAGAAAAAAAACCGATTTCTAGCTAATTTGCAGCTTGATGATATTAAATGACTTGCGCAGTCAGTGGAGGAACATAGAGATGCCGGGGAAATGCTATTCCGGAGAGATAAATCAAATGCAAAGTTTACTTGTTGACTTTGCGGACTTGTGGGTGGATGGATGGAGGAGCGGTGGTCTGAGGTTGAGGTTTGCCTCTCAGCAGATTTAAATGCCAAATGTATACAACTTTACTGCAAAAAGGGATGTGGGCAAAACTGGGTGGTTTTAAGGGTATACAAAAGTGGGTAGTGGGTGGCTACTAAGCCCTTGCCTGTGGCTTTCGTCTATTTTTAGATGGCGAGTTTTCCTCATTTTTCGCCCATTTTTGTTTGTTTGTCGCTTGCCAAGTTTTTTGGCAGCTTAAGAGCTCGACGACTGCATCATCGTGGGCAAAGGCTTAGCAAAGTATCTTTTGACGAATTGAGATACTTAGCCGAGGGATTACTTCAGCTGTAATTAGCTGTCACTCCAGCTGCGACGATGAGAAATTCTCACAGGCTTTAACATTCCTTGTTTCATTGTTTTTATCAACACCGACAAACCTTGACAGAGTTTTACAGAAATATATAGAGTGTGTACTGCCACATTTTTAAAATAGAAATTTGTAATGAATTTCTTGCTACAGAATCTATTTTTCTATATTTATTAATCGTAATTAGAGGTGGAGAACTATCGATAGTTTTATCGGCATCGATAGTGATCTAGTGTTCTTTTCCCTAAAATCGTCTGAAAAATAAAATAATACGTAATTTTTAACACTAAACATTCATTTTTTCAAAAAGCGCTCCATATTTTAATAGATTCTATTAGTTTTATCTTAATATTCAGACGATTTTAAAGAAAAGAACACTAGATCACTATCGATGCCGATAAAACTATCGATTGTTCTCCACCTCTAATCGTAATATCCTTTCCATATCTCTATATTAATATTATCCCAAAGTATAAGCACTCGACTCACCGTATTCCGTGGACATGGCGCACATGGGCTGATGATGGTGCGGATGCGGATGATGCGGATGCTGTGGACAGATGCCCTCGTGCGGATGCGGTGCAATATAGTACTCCGGCGGATAGAACTCGCCCGGATACTGGATATAAAGCTGTCCCGGTGCCAGAGGCACTGGTGGCGGCGGACCGATACCATTCGTGCCGTTACTCAGTCCAACGCCGTTGCCCTGACCGCTCGAACCGCCGCTGCCACTGGACAGACTGCTCACACTGCTAGCGGATGAGCCACCGCCACCGCCTCCATTCGGGGATGGAGCACCTGCTCCACCATGACCATTTTCATGGGGCGGAGGAGGCGGTAGGTTGGGCGGTGGCGGCAATGGGGCATGGTGCAGGGCATGGGGCGGCGGCGGCGGCAGGTGATGATGGTGCTGCATCGCAGCCATTAATGCCAGCTGCTGCTGTGGATGGTGCAGGGCGCAAACGGGCGGCACTATCTGAGCGCCCTGCGGCGGTGTGGCAGTCTGCTGGAGCAGCGGCGGAGATGCCGGCAGCGAGCAATTAGAGGAGCCCCCGTCCGAGGGGGAGTGTTGCTGCTGCTGCTGCGGGGCATGTGGCTGCTGCTGCTGCTGCTGCACGTGCAGCACTTGCTGCGGTGGCTGCTGCTGCTGCACCAGCAAGTGTTGCTGCTGCTGCTGCTGCTGCTGCTGCTGCGGTGGTGCCGGTAACATCACCATGTTGCAGGCGGGCGAGGCCGGATTACTGTTCAGGCTGGTCGTCGATGAGGTCGTCGAAGAGCAACTGCCGCCCGCATTATTGTTGCCACTGGTTGTCCCGTTGACGCTGCTGCTGCTGCTGCTGCTGCTGACGACGACGACGTTGCCGTTGCTGATGTTACTCAAGTTGCCGCTGTCCGCAACATTCAGTCGCACCATGGTATTTTTCGCTATTCAAAACTCTGATTTTGCCCCCTTTTTTCCTAGTGGGCTTCCTTCAACATTGTTGCTTTCTCTCTCTCTCTCTAATTATTATTGTTTTCTTTTTGTTTTTGTTTATCTGCAAAAGAACATACGATGGTGTTTGTCTTAAATTAATAGGTTGTCTGGGGCCTACTGCGCCACTCTGGTTACCAATCCAAAAACGTTATCATTTCTTTGCTGCGATAAGAGTAGAGAGACACCCACAAAATATTTTTGCCGCATCCCTGGCCCCCACCAAGTCAAGGTTATCTGCGAGAAATTCCTAGGAATTCAACGTTGATTGCGCTTGGTTCCTGGTATTATAAAGCTTTTATGATGGGAAGTATTGTCATACCAAAATATTGTCATAGAACTGGGAACTGAAAAATGTTATTTACGAATTTATTTAAGAAATACAAAGAATTCTTAAATAATTCTCAATTCTTTTGTAGTTATTTCAAATCTAAAAGTTGTGCTAACTAGAAAATTCTCAGAAAGGCCAAGAACAAATGTCAAAATGCGTATTTCAAATTATTTTAAAAACGCACATAGTTTTCTAAGATACTACCAATTTTTCCCTTTGATATCTTTAAGATAAATTCTGCTCTAACCACCCGCAATGTCAACACATGTTTCGTGGCTTTAATGCACATAAAACAAAATATTTATAGAGCGAATATCCGTGCTTGCAAAAGACTTCCGTTCCCAATTTTTGATTTCACTGGAATATCCATAAACAGAACATGAAAGATGCTAAACAAAATAAATGTTTTCAATGAAATCTAGTGCGAAAATAAATCAAATTGAAATTATCTCTCAAAATTTGTTGACAACATTGCCGGTTTGTGGGCAATTGTTGTTATTTTTACTTGCTAATGTTGTTGTTGTTGTTGTTGTTCTCCATGTTGCCTTTTGCGAACTGCTGAACAATTGCGAATTGCAGAATTGCGCATTGTGTCAATTTGACAAATAATTGAAATATTTGCACAAAAGGCACAAACTAAACAACAATGAGAGTGTGGGAAATGGCGGAAACGGGGCTGTAAAGGGGAGGGGGCGGCCAATGGGGGAACACCCACATGCATTTGTAAAAAAAAAAATACAAAAAAAAAAACACTAAAAAACAGGGAATAACGAGACAGATAAGAGTGAAAACTAACGGCAACGACAGTCGAGCAATGTTAATAGGAGCGGCAGCAACAACAAACACAACAAAAGGCAGCAAACAGCAGCGGGCACTTAAATGAAACCCCGCAAATAACAAATAAAAAGACATAAAAAAGTGAGGGTAAAAAAAAAAACACACACACAAAACACGAAAGACGAAACTGCAGAACAAAACAACAAAGGCAAAATTAAAACGTAAGCGTGTCTTAATCGTTCGATTTGGCATTCCCCCCAGCTCGTTTTAAGACACTTGAAAGAAAGAGGTTTAATTTAGAGGCTTACTGAGAAATAAAATCATACATATAAAAAACATAGAAAATAAAAGATACTTGGTACTTTCTTTCTTTATATTAAAAACCCTTTGGTATTTCAAATAATATCCCAAAGTCAAATTCAGCTGTAAAAACTACCAAAAATTACTGTTAATCAGTCAAAAAAGGCAATATAATAAAAGAAAATATTGCAAGTCTCTTGGCAAAGATTTTTGTAATATATTTTAGTCTTATGAATTTTTTATAATGATTAATTTTTTTCTAGTGTCCCCCCTTATGGCCTCCACCTTTCTCCCAGGCTACCCAAAGGGTTAGTCCCGTCTGTAAAGAAATTTGATGCCTGCGCTTTGTTGTTGCTGCTGCTTTCGTTGGGTGTTTTCATTTAGCTGTTAATGCAGCTTTACTTTAATGGGTTTCTTTTTTGGCCCTTTCGCTCGTTACGTCTGTCCGCATTTATCGCACCTTCCACCAACTGACAACTGACCGAAGACACCTTTTTATGTTGTTTTTGTTGTTCAATTTTATTTTATTTATTTTTGTTTTTGACAAAGGTGTTGGGTGTTGCATATCTGGGCTGTGAGGGTCAGTGAACCCCCCCCCCCCCCCCCCTCCCCCAAACATTGCCCAGTAAAAATCAGCAAAAAATCATTTCCATTTCGGGGAGCATTGACTTTCGTGTGGAGTGTCATCGTCAAAATATGAGAGACAACAAACGAAAAGTGAAAGAAGTGCATTCCATAAAAAATTCCTCGACAGAGAAACAGAATGCCAAATGGCTTCCAGATAAAAAGCATTAAGGAATTTTCAGCAAAAATTTTAAGAATATTCTCGAAGAATGTTTTTAAATCTGATAAAATAAAGGGGATTATGGAAATCTGGCAAATTGTTGAGGGTAACTTCAATTATTTATAGGTTTTCGACTTTAAAATTAAAGGTTTTCTAGGATTTTCTAGTAAGTTCCATTTAGATTTTCAGATTTTGAGTGGCAATAAATACTCTTGCGAATTGCAAAGTTTTTAGAAATATTTTTTGTGATATAATAAGATATAATATAAGATATAAGATATAAGATATATAAGATATAATATAAGATATAAGATAAGATATAATAAGAAAAAAGGCGTAAATATTTATTAAAGAAATAGGACTCCCTTAAAAATGAAATTTCCATAATTTTTTAAATCTATTTTATATTTTGTATATTCAAACTATAAATAAACATTTTCTCTTCAAGAAAGCAGAACTAATTAAGCTGACAATCGTTCTCAACAATTATAAATTAGTTCTTGGAAAATCTGATTTATTTATAAAATAAATTAAAAGCCTCTACTTCCAGCTAAGACATTTGCAATGCTCTGCTAATGAATTGTTCATATAAATTGCACACAACTCATAAAAATGTTAATTTCTTGTGATTTGTAAGCTTGCAAGACACTATTACACTTTTCCCACAGCGAATTGTGCTCGTTATCTATGAAAATTCCTGGTAGCAGCGGAAAGATACTTCGCACAGGCACCACCTCTGAAGATTGCTATCTCTGAATGGAGTTGCAAAGTTTTCAAGTTTTTACAGCCATTATCATAAACTAGAAGTAGAACAATCTTTTTGTGCTTAGAAAATTTCCATTGCAAATGTGAATGCGAATGCGAAGTGCGAGTGCGTGGGCTGCATTCTAATTGATTTAGTGCGTCTGCAGTGCCAGCAATTACCACAAAACAGTTGTTAGTGCTGTTGTTGGGTAATGTGGCTAAAAGAAGAGGAGGCACCTGGTCTGGGCCCAAAGAAGACGACTACAACAACAACGACGACGATGACGATGACGACCAGGAGGAGGAGGTACATAGAAGCAGCTAGAGGAAGAGGCAAAGGCGCTGGCTCTGCAGTCACAACAACAGAATGAATGAAGTGCGACTGTTGTCACCTGTCTCAATATGCACTCTCGTACTGTCTCAAGTACTCCCAGAGACACCTCTCTTTCCCGCCTTAAGAAGACCACATATAACACCTCATACACACACACACACCACATTTCACCTGGGACCCACACACACACCTACACGGGACACAAAGAATGTCAAATGTTAATTAAATTTGTGACGGTTAAATTAACATTTAAAGAAAAAGGTTTTAACAGAAATGAGGTTGATATATTTTGTTTTATATTTAGACAATATTTTATGATTATTTAAATGGTATTAATATAATTAAGAAGTGATTTTTAAGAAGGCAGAACTATAGATTTCACCGAATAAAAGGTATTATCAAGCTTTTAAGTGTTTATAGAAGGTTTTCTATATATATAAAATAATAATAAATTACTTTTTTGTATTTTATATTTATATTTATTCTGGAAAAACTCTAGTTAAAGTTTCATAACTATTTATGTGCTTGCTTTGGTTTGAAAAACTTAAGCTATTTTAGGGACTTTTTCCTTTAGGCTCTGTATTCAATTTCAGCTGGAGGATATCCTTTTAAACAATTAAAAAAGGGTTTTTACTATTAAATAATATCAAAGAATATAATAATATTGAAAAATCTTGAAGGTAAAAAACTGATTGTAAGTTATTTCTAATTATTTTCCTACAGTGTAGGAGACAATGAGACACGCACCTCCAGCGCTGATGTTGACGTCGACGGCAGACAGACAGGTGAGCTTAGGTGAGAGGGCGCGATTGAGAGAGGGGTGTGGCATGGCACGGGAATGGGAATGGGAATGGGAACGTGGACGGGCACCGGGAGGGAAGCAGGACAGACTGAGACAGAGGACTCCACGCGGAAATCTACGCAGCTTAGCAATCTGTTTCTTTCTGTTTTTTGTTTATATCTGCAGGTGTGTGTGTGTTTGGTTTCTTTTTTTTTTTTCTGCCATATTAAATGGCAGACAGATGAAGAGGAGACACATTTGTAGACTTTTTTTCTTAACACCCGCCGCATTTGTGTCAAAAGTGTCTAGACCGGCTTCAGGTGGTTACTGAGTAAAAACTTGCCACCGGGTTTCTATTTTTTATTTATTTATTTTTCGGGGGCGGTAAGGGAGAAGTAGAAAAGGTGCAAGGTGGATGTTGTTCAGTGGGTGGCAGCGACGGCGGTGTCGAGGCCACTCAACGGCAACGCATTTGCGACACGTTGAGCGTCTTGATGAGGCCATTTGCGAGTGCTCTCGTCTGCATTTCTCCCACACGGGAACCGCGTCTCAGATCCGCCGCCAGCCACACCAAAGGTGTCAAAAGTCAACTGAATTATTGAGCAGCTATCAGTGGTTCCAGCCAAATTCCAAAAGATCCTCAAAGGAAACATTTTAAGTTAAAAAAAAAGCGGCAATGATTTATCTTAATTTTATACTAAATCATTGTGATATTTTTAAATAGGAAAATTATTAAAGATAAACAAGATGTTTAAAAATAAATATTTGCCTTCTGGGACTTTTAATATAAACTTTTATTTGTTCAGGAAATTTTCTAAATATTTTTTGGAGTTTATTTTGAACTACTTAGAATATAATCTTTTATTGAACTTTTTTTAAACAAAATTTTAAATTCTTAGACTGTTAATAATTTCAAAATAAATGCTGAACTTCTGAAATTTGTTAAAATGAAATTCAAATGGCTCAGTAAAATTATTAAAAATTATTTCTATTGCTGCTTTGATGGCTTGAACTTCTAATAATTTATAAAATTCTCAACTCTAGGTTATTGCTCAATAATAAATCATTTTGTATACAAATACACAATTTCATGAATTATTATTTTGCTAAAATTATCCCCAAGGAAACTGGAACACTCAAAAAATTAAAAAAAAAATTAATGAAGCTTAACCAATTAAAAGTAAATATTCATTTAACCTAAAAGTTTAGGAGTTATTTTTCTCCAACCACGAATAGCAATTACTTCGAATGAGCAAAAAGGGAACCCCCCCCCCCTTTGGAGTAAGTGAAATTAGCATTCCTCGTGCTCACAGATTGCAGTTAAGTTAGTGGAAAAGTGCTAAATACTTCAGGGCCCGGCTTTTGGGGCTCCCAAGTCAACACTTTCTCACTCACAGAAGTCGAAGACAAAGGAATTTTTCTCCTACTACCTAAAACACACAACGAAAAAATTCCAATAATAAAGTAAAACGATTTTTCTATCTTTAAAATTAAAATTCTGTCAAAAAAGTAAGGTAAAGATTTGGTTTAACTCTGTAAAATATTTCTGTTTCTATTTGAAAAGTATTTATTTATTTTTTTATCTCAGTGCAGCCTAACAAATGGCTTACTTTGTGTGCAAATAGCAATAGAGCAGAGGCAATTTTTCTAACGGTAATTTCTAACATTTACCTAGTTACCGTTAATAGACAAGTTGGCCAAGTTGGCGAGCCAAGACATGAAAAAATGCCTAGAAAAAGGGGACTACGAGAGAGAGAGAGCGGCAAAGAGGTGGAAACTGCAGTCAATGGCGGCCATTTCACAGCTTTCTTTCTTTCTTTCTTTCTTTGCGTCGCTCGAGTGCGTCGCGTCTGGAAAATTCTCAGGGGGAGAGAGAGGGAGAGGAAGAGGAAGGCTAGGAAAAATGCCTTAGTGCGTTTCCATGTGTCGTGGCACATTTTCCCCTGGCCAAGCTCAATGACTGGTTATCGGTTCCGTTTAGAATGGTTTCTGGTTCAGAAACTCACACCCATTCGAGGCCAACAAACCAGCAAACAAGCAATATGCCACACAGGCATTAAACATGAAACATGTCTCACATGCTGCAGCACCACGTAATTGCATAAGCCATCCCAAATACCTCAATAATTTCCACCTGCTGCGGTTACCCGACAATTTTCCACCAAAATGCAAAAGAAAAAAAAAACCGAAAAAAACAAGCGACAACATTTTTCCATATGCAACAAATTGCAACTAACAACCAGCAACCAGCAACCTGCAACCTGTTGTGTTTGGACAGCTTCTTCGTTTAATTACCCACACACACACACACTATGTTAATGATTTGGTTTTTTGGTATTTCTGGTTATTGTTTGCTTGTTTTTTCTCTCTGTTTTTTATCTGCTATTGCATAAGGCGTTATAAAAACAATGCAACTACAATTTGTGGCAGCGTTGGCGGCTAATTACAGCGATTGCATAAAGACAACTTCTTCTTGTGGCAAGCCAGACCAGCAGGTTGATGGCTCAGAGATGGCGAAAAAATTAGATTTTAAAGCTGGCAAAATCCTTCTCTTTAAATCTAAAACCCTAAATGAACTCCCACAAAGACTGAGTTCATGGCCTTTCATTTACCAATTACTTTGGCCACTTTCCGGTCTCCGCCTCCGTTTTCACACCCATACTCGCTGGGGTTCGCAGGACCCTCCACTAATTAAAATGTTCCCTCGCCTGTCAAGGATATCGGGGCTGCATCAACACTCGTATATCAGAAAATGCATGTTTAACACGCCCAGTGGCATGCAAAAATAATCCGAAAACGAAGTGCGATAGTGCGAGAAGGGAAAGCCCCCGAAGGAGAGCGTTGTGGAAAAATGTGGAAAATATAGCAAGGGGAAAGGGAGCTGGATAGACACACACACATGCAATGCGGTTTTTCAATTTCCCCGATAACTACCAACAACAGGGAAGAAGGGAAAGAGGAGGGGTTTTTGTGTGGTGTAAAACCACACATAAACGACTAAATGAATGCCCTTGGTCCGAAAAACCCGGCAAATTAGATGCGGGTGGCGGCATCAGAGGCAGAGGCAGATGCAGGCGGCGGCATCGCATTATGACAATGGCCCGTAACGCAAATATTTCACTAGCGGCGGCATGCGGGCCGGATAAATAGTCATAGAGCCTCATCGCCGTCGTTGGCCCCAATGATTATCAATTTGTTGTGAGAATTTACAAAGCCAGAAAACCCAGAAAATAACTAACGGAATTATGAAAATGACGCAGAGCATAGATAACAAAAATTTAATTAAACCCTGGCCTAAATTCGCAATATTTGAAAACTAAAAATTAAACAAATATTTCATGCTATAAATGTGTGGAAAGAAATCGGAAAAACAAATATTACACAGAAATCAAAGGGTAAATTGAATAAAAATACAAAGAGTTTATTAGCAAATAATGTTTAAACTTGAATAAAAAAGGTGTAAAAAATATTAAATGTAAAGAATTAATTGAAATTGATATTAAAAAATATAAAACAATTAATTTTGAAACTAAATAAATGTGAAAGAGATGTAGAAAAGATATTTAAAAAGAGTAAAGGATAATTTTAATTAAAATGACAAAAGTTTAAGAGAAAAACATTTTTAATATTAAGGAAAAACAAGTTAATGAGTAAAAATAAATGAATGAATTAAAGTAAAGGATAAAGTTAACTAAAATGCCAAAAGTTTAATAGAAAACCTTTTTAATGTTAAGGAAAAAAAAGTTAATGAATAAAACTAAATGAATAAATTAAAGTCTGCAGTTATTTTAGATTTTTCAAAGATCTTTTTGATTTAACTACCTTAAAAATCCAATTAAAAAATTAACATAAGTTTTTAAAAATTTACTCATTAATTTAGTATACAAATTTTAAATACAAAAATCCATAAGATAAGCCCTTCAACTTAAGGAATATAAAAAGGCCGCAACTAACCATTTGCTTGGAGGTGAAGAGTGAGCACACTTTTTTTATGGCCCCATTGTCTGTGTGTTCTCATTTTTTTCTCCCCATTTTTTTTTTTGGCATTCCATACATTTTAAATGCAGCAGAAATTACAGTTACACATGGCAGACACTTTGGTAATGAAATAAATTATTAGAATTTATTGAAGTTTGGCGACAGAAGCGACTCGACAACGAGAGCCATCGCCAACCATGAGCAGCCGAAGGCCATAAACTCTAAAATGTAATTTAATTGTTGTCGACAGTAAAAACTTATCTCATAAATGCAGCAATCATTGTGCCGCACACTGTGCGATAGAGAGAGCCTGTGGAGGGAAGGAAAGAGATGGGAATAGAGACAGAGAAAGAGACAGGGAGAGGGACAGGGATCAGGGAAACTCACATTTGCATTTTAGTAATGTTTGCTGGAACCATCCTCGTTTCTGATATGGCTCTCTGCTTTTGGCCTTTTTTAATAATTGCATTCCTTCTTAACTGCAACTGCTTTTCCTTTTTCCCAGCTTTCCCCTTGCCCAGGCCCTTCACTTCACTAATTGGTAGAAATTTCCATTCCGCCTTCCGTTGCTATATATATAGTTAACTTTTTTTTTCTATAATTTTTGTAATTTTGCAATTGTAGTTTGTTGGAGTGAAAAATTAAAACTCCCAACAAAAAACCCTAAATTAATTGTGGCCAAGCAGTGAGGCGTGTAATTAGCAGCAGCATGTGGAAAGCAGAAATAAAATAAAATGAGAATGCTTTTTGAAATTAAAAATATTTGTAAAGAAGAGAAAAAATAGAAATATGAATTTAGTGAAGCTGCAGAGAAACTGGGATACAAATGAAAGCCCTCTTGTTGCCAATTTAACTCTTAGAAATATCTCAGGAAATCTCTACAGAAAACATTTGCCTAAATGTTAGATTTATTACCATATTTGTTGATATGCCTACCCATGCACAGTAGCACTTAATAATCCCCCATAGTTTCCCCTACAAACCAATCAGGTTTTGCTATTTCATCAACAACTTAATCAATTTCCAATCTGTCTGCAAAATCACAAAACGGCAACAAATCCCTAGCCGAATTTTCCTAATGCCTTGAGGTGTGTCTATGTCGGCATACGTGTCATTCCAAAATATAGAGAGGGAGGGGCAAATATTCGAAATTGCTAGTTGCATATGGCAAACGACAATCGATGCATAAAATCTACTAGCAAAACGAAAGCCGAAGGAAAAAAATGCAACAGCAACAGCAACAACGAAAAAACCAGAAATACCCCGAAAAATGTTCGAGAAACATTTATGAAGCACACAGAAATTTCTGCAGCAATTTTCCGATTGTTGAGTTATACACAGGGAAAGGGGAACACGTCAGGCAATGCAGTAAAAAAAGAGTTCCGCAAAAAATACCTAAACAAAAATTTAATCGAAACTCAGTGAGCGCAAAAAGCAGGCTGCTTGCATTCGACGCCCGAGTTTATTAGTTTATAAAGTTTTCGTTTTGTTTGTGTGCACCATTTTGGTTCATGTGTGAAAATTGCTTTGCCCAAACATATATTAAAAACACTCTCACACACACACACGCACACTTACTGCAAAAATAATAACAAAAACAACTACTAAATAAAACCAAAAAACTGGGAAAACTTCAAACTTGGGCTTTTCCAAACTAGCGACAACAAAATGGAAAAATAAAAAAGTGTTGCTCCCCGCTTCGCTCTCTAATTGGAAACTTTTGCCCGGTGTGAGGTTTTTCCCCCAATTATAACCAAAACCGAGATCTACTTTTTTGTCAAGGGGGAATATTTCCGCCCTTCACAAAACAGCACTGTTTTTCCCATTTTCACTTTGTGTTTGTTTTTTTTTAGTGAAATATTATCAACCAGATTCCGCTTTTTGTAACTGTCTTAATTTAGTTTTGAATATATGAAACGTTTTTGGTTCAAAAAGGATTCTTTTTTTGATTATTTCTACTTTGCCCAACTGATATGAATAAGTTTTTGCGGTTTAGTAATTCGAAACTCACTGAAGCTTTAATAATAATAAAGTTTTTTGTCAGGACTAGGATATGAAGATACATTTTTGCCATGTTAAAAAACTTGATTGATGTCAGGAGCAACTTCAAAGGCAGAAAATTAATTAACTTTGCTTGGCAAAAGTTAATTTGAAAAATATTAAAAAGGAGGTATTTCGGAGGAAAGAGTTTAGCGTGCCTAAAGGTATTGATTAAAAGGATTAATGCTGTATTAAAAGTTGAAATACAATATTTTTCCCAAAATCAAAGCTTAGAAATTATTAAACAAAATAATTCTGTTTATATTTCAAGAGCCACTTCTTTCTTTGCCCATAAAAATGTACTCCACTTGCTGTGACACATAATTACACCATGATTAGATGCGATTATTGTTAATCTTTTCTCTAGTATTTCCCTTATTTTTCGCCGAAAAGCCATTGTAAAATCTCGGCACGCAAAACGAATAAAAGAAACATTTACGAGTGCGTGATTTTTGTATTAATGCAGGCCTTTTTTTTTGAGCCCAAAGTGTTTGACTGTCATGTGAGGCGACCACAAAATTGGCCAGACAAAAGACGAATCAGCCGAATGGAAAGATTTCCATGACAAATGTCATAAAATTCGTTGAGCGAATATATACACATATATTTTTTGTTCTCTCCGAGTTCCTTTTTATTATAATTTGTCATATTTTGTCATTTAGCATTATAGTTTTGAGGAGGGCCTCAGCCATTTTTCCTAGCATATCGCATTTGGATTTTTCTTTTCTTTTTTTTTTTTGGAAGAAGGGAAAAATATCATCTAATGCCGGCGCCTATAAACTCACACCCATGGGTCCAGGGTGTGTGTGTGTGTGTGTGTGTGTTTGAGCTGCTTGACAACAGCGGAAAAGAACGGAAATGCTGCTGCCTAACCGAACCACCCAGAAAAAAAAATGGAAGGAATCGAAATATAGACAGAGTTGGGGGGATTCCCCAAACAATGAGTTTGGGCCAAGTCCATGCCAAAACGGACATGCCAGCAGCAACAACAATAATGCTGAGCACAATTTCAGTGCCCGATGCCAAGAAAAAAGCTAACACACACACACAGAACAGACACATATGCAATGTGCACCGTGATAAATAAAAGGAAATAGGTAGATTAAATACTAAAAGAAAATACTAAAATAAAAATACTAAAAAATACTATAATACTAAAAATATACAATTTTAAATATTAAAAAATATTATAAAAAGTAATGTGTTTTGAAGTTTATTATCTTTAAAATTCAACTCAATTTAATTAATTTATTAAATATATATTTCGGTTGACAATTTCTTTTGGCTATCTTAAAAACATTAATTTTTACTGCGATATGTTATTTTATTCTTCCCATAAGTTTAATCAAAAGTATCATTTTATATATAAAATAATAAGATTCTTGTTCTCAGCATGTTTTATTAATTATTTTAAAATATGTTTTCATATTAATTAATAATTTCCTTAATTTTTTCTACGAAAAATAAGATTGCATTTAATTTCTTTAATAAGATTAAGAATCTGTTGGACTTTTTAAATGTTAGAACTATTTGATTTCCTTTTTTTCTCTCTGTAAACACAGAGAGAAACAAACACGACTTTGGTGAGAGGCAGCAAACGGAAGAGACTTGACAACATACGCAACATGGGCGAAAAATGAGTGGCGACGACGACGCTGGAGACGGCGCACATGGCGTATGAGTGACGAAACTCCGGGTCAGACTCCGGCGGAGAAGGAGAACGGGGGGAAACATGAAGAACGGAGCACAAAAAAAAAAATAAAACCGACAACTAAGGCACACGCCCCGCACAGATTTGATAGTTTTTATCGATTTAAGTGGATTTTGGCCTCACACAAAACGAGCCTGCACAGGGACGGGGACGGGGACGATGATAGAGGGGGGTTGGAAGTGGGCATGAAAAAGGGGTGGCAGGGACATCGCACAGATATATAGACAGACAGCCTTGGTTTTTGGCAAACGTCGCGGCCCCAAACAAATAAACATAAAACAAGCAGAAATTTGCGATTTGCGTTAATTCAGTTTAGACGAAAAAGGTGCTACTCTAACTTTAATGTGAATGAAAATAATTTAAGAATCTGAATTATTTATTATTTGGCTTGAAATTTTAGGAATTTATATATGAAAAAAGACGTTATGAATGCAAAAAATTAAGCGTAGTTATTAAGAGGATTTTAGGGAGCTTGGTTAGAAGGCTTGAATATTTCCCCTAAAATTAAAACTAAACGTTAAAAAAGTTTAAAGAATTAACTATTTTAATAAACCTAAAAAAAGAATACTACTTCTTATTAAATAATTATAATTAAATAATAGATCTCTTGAATATTTTGTCTTGTATATTTTCTTACATCCTTAAATATTTAATGTTTTTCTGATGATACATTTTTGGACTTTATATAAAATATTATTAATATTTTTTAAATAGCCAAAATAATACCTGAAATTTCTACAGTATCACTAAATTTTCTCCAATTTATATATAAGAGCTAAACCCACATTTAATTCAATGGACCCCTTTGATCGACAAGGGCATGCAAAGAACCCATTGTAGTTCATTTCAGAGTGCGTCTTGGCAGCCGGCGGCATAGATAAGCACACACAGATACATACCAAAAAAAAGCAGAAAAAATTAGAGCTCCTCTGACATCCGAAATCAAAACTCAAAGTTTTGCGTATAAAGCATAAAGCTTCGACCATGAATTGTTTAACTTTGCTCCTCCAGCTCCAAGTCACAGCCTCTTTTTCTGCTCAACGGTTTCTTTTTTTTATTATTTATATTTTTTGTTTTGTAATAGTAGTAGTACAAGCAGGAAGTCTATGCGTGTGCCACGCCCACCCCGCTCTATCGCCCCTTTCCTTGATATTTTTTCTTCTTTTTTTTTATCAAACACTTCTGCTGCTCGGGGGGGTCCGAGCAAATGCGTAAAAATTATGCCACAGCTTGAACAACTCGACAAGAGCTAAAGGAGAAACGCACAAAAAATATATATATATATATATATTGTCCGTATAAATACATATATTGTAGGAAAAAAGAAAAAGAGGAGAAAAATGCGGAACTGGGTATAGTGGGGAGGGAGGCTGTTTTCGGGGGGGAAATCCAAGCGGGAAAAGCGGGCCAGCAGCAAACCAAAGCCGGACAACCAATTTACTTTTATTTTATAGATGCCTGCTTGAGGTTTTTACTAGGGTTTCTCTAATATCCTACATATACACATATAAATATATATACAGAGAGCCTCGATTTTTGTTGAAAGGCGTTAAATATTTCCCTTCTATGGGCATAAATTATGCCTACCAGCAGCAGAGCAAAAAAAAAAAAAAAAGAAGAACAAAAAACCAGAAAGAAATAATAAAATGGAGATAAAAAATGTATTTATTTTGCGCATATTTACGCATGGGCCAACTGAAACTATTGCCATAGAAAAAGTGCCCAGCTAAATGCGCATAAATATTAAATGAGCTGGTGGAGAGTGTATCAATTGTTGTGGCCCCATCCCCCCGAAACCCTCTCCCTATACAAATCGCAATCCCTCGGACTGGATCTTGGATGGAAGATGATGATTTAGTTTTCAGCACTCCATTGCAATAAATTCCGTTTGCCAGGCCATTTCCAACTGGTTTTGTCAGGGCGACTCTGGTCTGTCTCTGCTCCGTACTCTCTCCCCAATAGATACTATCTACGGGTAGGATATATATATATATATATATATAAACGGAGAACCCTCCTAACTGCTTGGCACTCAACATTATAAATTGCCGCACAAGGGTAGCAGGAGAAAGAGAGAGGGAGCAGCAGCAAAGTCATTGCAGCCAAACAAAAACTTATTATTTATATACACATATTTGTATGTACTTATATGTAGTACTAGAGAGTACCCAGAGGGATCCACTCTAATAAATAATTATCGTATTGTTTAAGTCTCGAATGGAATGCCATAAATCATGCCTCTTTTGGCCACTAGACGTCGCGAGATATTTGACTCTGAATTATTATCATCAGAGTCGCATCAGACTGATAAGCACTATGGCGACATGGCAACCAATATAGGGAGAAAAAGAGGGAGGATGGAATGCTAGGAAGAGTAACTTAAGGGTGTTTTAACCTCAAGTAACTTGGCTGTAGAAAGGGCTATTATTGTGAATTTTGGTACTTGGACTGTTTTTTATTTAATTAGTAAACATAAGTTGGAAGCAAGCTAAGAGACACGATATAAGCTGGAATATATTACTATATCCTTAAGAAAATAATATAAAATTAAGCAGATTAATTATCCAAATCAAAGCCCTATAAGTTGTCTTTCATTCAAAGTTCTTCTATTATAGAAACCACCACCATTCGCTGTGTCTATAAATTCCAAATGTATTCAGCTTCCTCAAGAGATACCCCATCACTTAAATCTCGTATGAATTTCTAATCTGTTTGTCTTAAATCCTAATCCCTGCCGCTCCAGCCAGCTGAAAAGAGCTGGCGAACATGTTGATGGGGCCCACCCAGTGGGGCCAACAAAGTGAGAGGCACTTGTTACTAACACGCTCCTCGACTTTACCAGGGAAAATTGCGTTTTGGCCACAAAACGTTTGCCCTTTGGCTTATGGCCTACAGCTAGAATATACAAACACACACATATACCATATATATAGGGGATAGATGAGTTTTTTTTGTTGGGGGTGGAGGGTTATACATATATATTATGAGCCCCTAAAGTAAAGTAAATGCCTCGAAATGAGCCAAGAGAGCCCAGCCTCCTGAAACTTTAGCGTGCCTGCACCAAAAAATATTCAAATAAACGCGAGGAAATATTTAAATCAGCCAAACTTTGAGGGAATCAAGCTAACTATACGATATGGGGACCAAAAAAGGTTTAAAGGAAAGGAATGTAAGCGAAAAGCTTTTAAGCGGAGTCCCGCATCAGCAGCCGCATCACCATCATCATCATCATCACCATCGAGGCCCAAAATGAAAAGAGGCACCGCAACTATGCTGCAAATGTTGCGGCTTTCAAATCAGCGCAGGTGGACACCCATGGAACCTAAAATGGATTGCTATAATATACGATATATGGTGTATAGGGATTTAAATATAAAACCACAAGTGCACATACTCTTCAAATTGTAATTTAATAGACGGCCAGGCACATAGTTTAGTGACACTTGATTTTAGCAAATCAAAAATTATATATAGAGGGGGGTATGTAACAGCAATAGATCTTGATTAATTTTTTTTAGTGTTTTTCTTCCATGATCCTTCTAGTTAAAGCACGCAATAAGTTTGGAAATTTTAGCTTAGGCTCTGGCGGTGTTGTCCTGGTTCTATCTTTACTATTAGACAGACTTCCTAAGATTTTTCTGTGAAAATGAACTCTTCTGTTGATTCTTTGTTTATCATTTCCTTCCATGACTGTGGTATTTAGCGACTCTCTACTTTCGGTTTCTATAGATTTTTCAGTTGATTTAATTTGTTGATTTGGCTTGTCTTGAAGTATGGGTACTCGAAAATGTGCTTTCTTGTCCAAGGACTTTAATTTTTCTATAGTATTTTGATTTAATAATGGTTTCGTTATAGCCAATGTATCCTTTGAGGGGGCTTGCATTTCCTTGGGCCTTACTAGTTCAGCCTGACTGGTTATAACTCTTGCAGGAGTGATGAAGAGGAGAGTCTCGCCGGCAACTCTTCTCGAATTCTTTTTCATCCTAGAAAGCTCTTTAGCGGTTTCTTTTTTATATTTCTCTAAAGACAAGGAATTTTGTATATCTGTAGTTTTAGATTCTGCAAGACGATCCCCTGACTTGGTTTTAGGTTGCATGAATTTTGTAACTGCCAATTGGTTACTCTGATTGCTTTTAATCTTCCCATTTTTTGGAGCAACGAGGGCCTTACTATTTTTAGAGGATTCCTTACGCCTTTGATGGGTCTTGATTATTCCGATTTTTCTAACAGGTTTTGGTTTCACGGACTCCAAGGATTTATCTCCCTTAAGAGTTTTCCTTCTTTCTAATTTATTAGGAGTAATATTGTTCTTGAAAATTCTTTCAAAGTGATTATAATTAATATTGGTCTTGGAGATCGAATAGTTTTGTTCTCTGCTTTTGGGTAGAATTGTTCTTGAGGAACTTCCAAACTGTTCTCTCTCCATTATATCTTTCCAATAATCCAAGGGATCCTTGTACGGCCTAGCTCGATTTATTTTTACCAACCCCTGATCACGTCCTGATGTTTGCCTTGTATAACTCTTATTTTCCGACGTTTTGGAGAATTTATCAATGGCGAAGGGAATACTTTTTTGTAACCCAAAAGGCATCAAGGCCAGGTGAGTTTGTCTATTCTCTTTGAAAGGATTTACCTGATTATAGTTACTTCCTAATCCTTGACCGGCTTCCTTTATGGCTTGGTTTCCATATGAAGCTATAGCCCTTCCACTGGGTTTTTGCAGGCTATTTGTGTAGGATTGGGGAATCACCATACCGCCTGCAAATCGACGCTTTTCCTGGCATGGTATAATCCTCTGTTTAGGCGGTTTACCCTCTTTCAAAAGCGTCCGCGAATGTTGATCTTCTACTACAGCATTATATAGATTGGATATGTTGGCCATGTAATAGCATTGAACTTGTTCCGGCGACATCCCTTCCACCGGAGACTTTGGTTTGCAAACGGAAGCCAACAGAGGACTACGCATCTCCTGCTCGCAGGCACTTTGCAAAGCCAAAGGCCCCGAAATATTGGCATAGGGATTTACAGCAGGCTTTATAGGAGCGCCAGAACCCTGGCAAGGACACCGATGTGGAGCATAGCCATAAGGTATGGATTCGTCCGAGGGAAAACTATGTAGGCCAGCAGCAGTTTTATCGTAACCCAATCGCCTGAGACCGGCCCAAATGTCGCTACGCGATGAGGATTCTTCTTTCGGTGTCCTGAGACCACTGAAGGGCATAACATTCCGACAATAACCTGGATTATGTATGTTCTTGAGGCTATCATTGGTACAGCTACATTTGCATTTCCGCTTGGGGTCCTCTGGCTTCCTATCTTCGTTCTTGCTATCACACCTTTTGGGTAAATTTAGAAAATACTGCATCATGCTTATGAGAATGAGCAGTGTCCTTGTGGGGATGGGACTCCTGATATTGCCGTATTCATCGAATATACCATAGTAAAGCTCAGAGGTATCAGGCAGGCTAAAGGGAATTTTGCGTGTATTCCAACCCGCCATCAATGGGTAGAGGATCCTTGCAAAGAGTTCCAGGGTGAGCTGATGCAGAAACTGGCCCACCCTATCGGCCGACTTATTTACCATTTTGGCCAGCACCTGAATCATGCCCAAGTTCATGAGGCCCCATTGCTTCTCGGTGGGCATACCAGAGCTATGTCGGCGTTCTTCCATGGGATCGGAACGATCGCTATGCGATCGGCAGCTGCACATCTTGACCTGGCCGTCTTGGGGTTTCCGAAAAAGAGAATTTTGTTAAGTATTCCAAAGATTATTTCCTGTCGCTCTCAGGGAAAGGTTTAGAACGACAAAAAATTAAACCTAGAACCCCCACGCATACTGTAACAGATGGAAAATTTCTCTGGATAAACATTAAAATTAAAAAACACAAAAACATTTGTTACTATCGACCACCTATGGTGTTATTATTATTATTATTAATTGACATTCGAACTGAAGCTGTGCTTGATCGTTTACTGTTTCTTTTTGATTTTGCTCCAAACATTGGCTGCTCTTTAGCAGTAGTTTTGAGATTAAACATCGAGTGAATCGATATTTGTTGTCTCATATCATCCAATTTCTTTTGTGCCCATTCCGAATGATATCGTTTAATGTTAGAGATGCCAATTGTATTTTCAGACGTTAGCCGCAATTGTTCGGGATGACGATTTTGCCAGGTCCAGGGCTTACTCCTGTCGAAGGGCGCATGAAATAGAACTGGCACCTGTACGGCTAAATATTTACGTACACGCGCCGGTTCGTCATGTCGCGGGTGTGACTTTTTTTCGGTAATATCATTGTACATATTAGATATATCCTTGGCCACATTTTCGTTTAGTCCTTTATCAGTGTTACACTGCGAAACGTCTTTAAAATTCACGCGTCGCAGGGCATCAGTCATCTTATTCACATCGATACCATTCCGAGACGCAAGTTTTTTAATAATTATTTCAGCTTCCACAGATTTTCTCGATTTGTGACGCAATAACATTGCTTTACTTATGTAATATGAGTCGACATGATTGAGAAATCCGCGAATATTAATAGTATCATCGTCGTTGGAACTATTTTTGGTTCTATTGCGGGGTAATTCTAGTTGATCAGCAATTAAGTTTTTTAAATTCGAAACCCCTTTCTGAGGCTTCGCGCTTTTCTGATTTTTCTTCAAAGTATCTTGCTCCTGATTTCCTTTATTAACCAATTGATTCCTGTTAACTAGCTCGTCCGAGTTATTACTGTGCTGATTTCCGTTAAATAACTGATCTGACTTATTCATTTCTTGATTTCTATAGTTAACCAATTGATTCCCGTTGTTGACTAACAACTGATCCCTTCTGTCCTTGGGCAACCGGTCCCAGATGTGTCTTTCGCCATCTTTATCTTGAGCTGGTTCCAATTCACGCAGTTGTGCTTCCCCGCTCATATAGGAAGGGTCGCAGGCATCCGGTGGCGGTTCTATGTCGGACCTCTTTGACCTGGATGTCCTGGATACGGTTTCCTTCGCCGAACATTCGTACGGCTGAGTCACGGTCTTCCCGCTTAGCGGCTCATTGTTCAAGCTACGCTGGAGCACAAGGAGCAGCTTGTTGAGACTGCATGGGTGGGTGGGGTCTCTCAAATTGCCGCGTCTATCAAATATGCCCATGTAGCGATCGCAGACATACGGGTGACAAAGCGGCACATTGCAGGAACTCCAACCAGCGCCCTTGGGGTACATTAGGCTGCTGAAGTTTTGCATGGTGAGATCGATTAATAGGGCGCCAATCTCTTCGGGACTTCTCTGGACCATCTTGGCTATTCCCTGGATCACGACCTCGTTCCGATCTTGCCAAAGTTGCCGCTCGTGAAGGTCTTCCCTCCTCGACACTGGGCCATTGGGCCAACTGGGACATTTGCAAAGGGAAATGGAACAGGTTCTGCTTGGCAATTGGTAGGTACAATAGGTATATCGCATATTTATCCAAAATTAAATTACATAAAAATTTTGAAATATTTCAGCTCCCAAAATTATCCCAAATATGAAATAAGCCTCTAGGTTGTATATGCTTACGATACATTTCGATTGCGTCATTTTTTTTTTTTTAATTTAACATTTAATTTGTATTTTAGAAAGTTAAACCTTCAAGGCTTAATCTTCTATTCCTTTCATCCCCGCCCTGGTTGAATCTCAAAGCTACCGGTCTCCTCCTACAGTTCTACGATGATTTTGATGATGATGATGATGCTGAACGACACTGCGCATCCTATAGGGTTTAGCGCTCTCCCGGGGTGCATGGATTGCAAGGGAACCCATAGACCGTTTGCCGTGTTTCGTTTGCCTGCTCGGTGTTGCATACTCAGAAACGGGCTGCTTCATTTGCACAATGGAGCTGTAGAGCCTGGAGATCTCAATGGCTATTTCCTTCTCTCGCTGCTTTTCCATGTGTGGGCCGATGTCAACTTTTCCAATGATCCTCTTCAACTCTTCGGGATCGAATTTACGCCTCTTCCTCTCAATTAACTGCTTGACCAAAATGCGTATTCGTTTAGTTCTTAGATTCCCAATAGGTCCCACGAAACTGTCTTTATTGTGATGTCGCCCTAGCGCCTCGGTAACCAGCTCCTCCATATAATACACTGGTCTATTATGGGCCAAGGCGAGCTCATCGTTGAGAAAGACCGAATTTCGTCCCATGGCTCTCTTAAATTTTCCTCTCGGACGAATAATGGTTTCATCGCTTTCTCGGTTAATGTTATAGGGTCGTTCTATTGACATTCTTGGACTCGCACTGAACGAATTTGATGTTTCTACTAGTGATGGCAGCTTTGGGGTATTCCTTTTTGTCATTCCCAAGGTCCCAGGGAACGCAAAAGAAAACCTGTCGATTTCCAGTTCGGGATCGTTGAAATGTAAAAATTTTCTGAATCTTAGACAACTGGGTGGACGACCGCCGGAATATTCCGCGTGTATGGGCAAAACCGGGCAGCTGTCTAGACAGGCGCCATTGAGATAGTCCTCCAGCAACTGATGCAAATGATGGAGACACTTTGGATGTGTGGGATCCCTCAAGTTGCCATGGCGATCAAAGATACCCATGTACCGGTCACACACATTCGGATAGCAGAGAGGCACCCTGCAGAAACCCCATCCGCAGTCCCTGGGATTTAGCAAGTGACTATATTCCACCAGAGTGAGGTCGTACAGGAAGTCATCGATTTCCTCGGGCAAAGCATCGACCATCTGGGCTAACCTCTCGATCATGACTTGATTTCGCTCGCGCCATTCGCGGCGTTCCTGAATCTCGTATCGGGATCGCTTGCGGCATGTTCTTTGCTTGCAGATGCCCAGACCAGCAGACCGATTTGATTCCGTGTTTCCACAGTAAATGCTGTGAGAGTTCATTTTTGGAATTTTTGGGTCTGAGGACACGTCATTGAATGAAAGTCCTCACACAAATAACCTAATTAAAGACCATAAGGCCATCGTAATAACTACAAAATGTGTTTTAGTCGATTCCTAACAAAAATTGAAAATTTTCTGACAACTAAATAAAGGCTTGAATAAATATTTTAAAATTGTAACTATGTTTATTAATTGCCTTAAATTGTGTGAGAACTCTATAGCCATTTCTTGGATATTATTAGATTACTTTTTGGCATTCAAGCCTTCTTGGCACAATCTGTTTAGAGAGCTTCTCTTGTCTAGTGGGATTGGCAGGTGTAAAATGGGCATCAATACCTCAATCTATCAATACCATTTGACGGGGCATTGCGCCGACTGACACGAAAATTAAATAATAGTTTTTACTTTTTCCTTTTACGTAAAAAGGCCACGAAACGTGTTCGCAATGTTCAGAAAGAAAAAAGGTAAATTTGATTATGTTAATTCGTTTGCCCCATCCCCGTTTTTTTGTGGATGAGGAACACACCCAAACCCGAAAAGGAAATTAGGCCCAGAACGTTGATGGACGACAAGTGTGTGTGGGCCAAAAAAAAAAAAAAAAAAAGATAAAAGAGATGAAGACGAGGAATAAGTTGAAAGTCAATAACCGCAATAAAGCATTGGTGGGATTTTTGGGCCTAAACAAACACGCATCGCGAGCCGCTGAAAAATAAGTTCACTGACCTCCGACACAGTTGGACAGTTTTTTTGGCCAAAACAAAAAAAAAGTAAATACAAAACTAATGCCTGGGCGGAAACGATCAACAGTTAGACACCTGTGTGTGTGTGTGTGCAAGGAATTCTTCTTAAAATTCGCACAAATAACAAGCTCGACTCAAACAGACCGTAAAATTAATAATTACAAAATTGCATGTTCGTTTGCTCTTATCATGGGGAAAACAATCAATTTACCGGGAGTGTGTGTGTGTGTCTACACGAGGGGCTTCACAACAACAACAAAAATTATATTTATATCTATATAATAAAAAATATCTACCATCTACAACCATTGAGGCAAATTTATTTGATGGGCTTCGTCGACGGGGATTTTTGTTGTTTGTCTAGTAAGCCTCTTATGTGAAAATCTCTCAGGTAAGTGGGGTTTTTTATCAACCGTTTCAGTATATATTTTTCTAGCAAGCAAACAAAGAAAAAAGGGACTCCACATGCGTTGAAATGTTGACCTACATTAACAAAATAAAATCATAAAATGGGTCAACATTTTAATTGTTGATAAGGCAGAAGAGACTTAATGGAATTGCCATTACAAATTCACATTAAGTGTTCTAAACAATGATTTAACACTTACTTTTAGCTCAATAAAAAAAAAACATAAGCCTACCTATAAAAAATCCCCGTATTCAGCAAAGAGTTATAACGTTTTTGGATTGATTGAGTGTTTTATAAGCTTGTTTTAAATATTTTTAATTTATTATTCAATATACTTACAGTGAAGAAAATTCAGCAGCTTTTATTTTAAATGTAATCCTTTTTAAAGTTGATTGAATATATGTATATATTTATTTTTGTCACTTTAATTTGATATATAAAAAAAGTTGTGGTATTTAAAACTGTATTTAATTTGTTTATCAGTAATTCTATAAATTTGATTTTATAACAATTTAGCTAAGTGGAGTTTTTAAAGTTTTGTATTTAAGATTTAAGCAAAAAGTTTTTTAGCAAAAATCTGTTGACCTTTTCAAGGCTATTAATTTTTGTTGTGTTTTTTTTTTTTCGTTCGTTTTTATTGTAATTAAAGTTGAAATTGCACAGAAATGGTTATTATAAATGCTTATTAAGTTTATTCGTTTTTGTTTTTTTTTTATTATTATTTTGCTGGCAAAATAGTTAATTATGCAAATCCATTTATGCTTTAGGTTTTCATAAACAAATCAGTGAACACACACGTTGATTTTCAGCTGGATTTATTTGTATTGCACTTTGATAAAGTATTAGTTTAAATGGAATGCTTCAGTGTTCGATTGGGTATTGCACTTTGGCCCACAGACTGAAAAATATATATAGAGTGATGCATTAGATACATACATACATATATAGAGATTTGCTTGTCCGGACCATAGTTGAGGTTGCACTGAATCACCACTCAATTGTTTATAATTCAATTTCAATTTCTATTCGAACAGCAGGAATAGCAGCAGCAGCAGCAGCAGCAACAGCAGCAGCAGCGACGGCAAGTAAATAATTTTTAATTGTTTATTATAGCCATTTGTTTGTGGTCGCTTCTTTGTATCTAGCTTTGTATCTACAAGCACTTGTATCTGTTTCTCGCCAGCTATATTTATCTATCGATAGAAAGCTTCATTTATGCACGGCTCGCCGTCGACTCTATAAATTCTGAAAACTTATGGCGCCGCCACAGCTGCCCCCCTTTACTGCCACCATTATTATCTGGCCCGAAAGTTCGCCTTAAGTAAACGATATATTCTGGCGAAATTTTCCTTGTTAATTAGCTGACAGTCGAGAGGGAGTGGAAATTTTCTGCACTAGATTTTGCAAGGAGTTAGTTGGTGGTGTAGCTTTATGTTTAATCAAAGTTCTGCGGCCTTGAGAAGTACATAGATATCTGAAACTGTTTTCGAAAGTTTTCCCCTTTGCACAATTGATGGGCAGCTTAGTTAAAGTATCTACAGAGGAGATAACACGGCAAATATGTTGGTCTGCCAGAAGTTTAACTTTGCCCTGACCAGATAAATATTTGCCTGCAGTCAACTCGGTGATTGGGTTAGGTCAGTTTTGGGCCATAATTCCTTGGCTCAAACTTCGTAGGGCCAATTAAAGTAAAAGTTTTGAGTAGATTATTGAGTGGATTTTATCGGTAATTGGAGGTAATTGATAGGCTCAGCAGGTCGGCAAAGTTGAGGTTTGTACTAAAATATGTGTATAAGTTTGAATAAATTTATTTAAATAGACTAAGGTCTAGAAATTGAATTCCTAGCAAAATTATAATAGTTTAGTTGATTAATCGTAAAGCTCCTAAGCTCATTTCTGAGAATTTTTCCAAGAAAGTTGTTTAACTAATCAATTCCTAGTAACTGTCAGTTAAGCAATGCAGTTCATTAGAAAATGTTATAATATATATTGCACAGCTTTGGCTGCCTTAGTTTTAAGTATATATTACAAGTTCAATTAGTCATTTTAATCGGTTTAGAAACCTCCTGCAACTCCTGTTTAATCTGACAAGCAAAAAAAGGAACTACACATAAACAAACAAATAATAAACTTGGCTAACCCTTTACTGTCTTTTGGGGTAATCAATATTTTTATTACATTTTTTATGATATGTTATATAGTTCAAGTTTTTTTGTGCAAATCTTTATGTAACCTCAATATGGACCGTCGAGACAAAAGTCGGCTATAAATTCAATAAAGCAAAGGCAATTTTTGCACTTTTCTTGGGTCTTGTTTTTATTATTTTATTTGAATTTTATTTGTGTAGGGTTCAGTTTTCTTTTTGTTTTTCACACACACACACACTCGTAGTTAAGCGAACACGTTGTTCTGGGCTGTTTATGTTTTTCTTTTTTTTTTCTCCAGATTTTCTTTCTTTTTCCTTCTTGATTTTCTCTCCCACACTCACCCACACACACTCACTGGCTCACACACAGAAAGACAATGCACAGTGAAATTCCGCTACACCGGAAATTACAATTGAAAAAAGTGGTTGGTTTTTGTGTTGTTGTTTATTTTTCTCTTTTCGTTCTTTTTTTTTTGGCATTAACTAAAACGTCACACGAAATTGTTGTTATTATTTATGATTATTACAATTGTTATGTTTATTACTATTATGTAGTCTTTTTTTTTGCACAAAAGAACGGGATGAATGGGGAGATGAACAATGAATGGTTATTACTATATTTTTTAAGTTTGATTCCTTTTTTTAGATTTTGTTTACAATAATTATTATTATAATTTTTTAATTCCTCTCCTTTTTTAATTTTTATTCGAGAAATACTGTTGTTATCACCTTTAAAATAATTGAGGTTTTATTAATGTAATATTTTTTGAACAATGCTTTAGATTTCTTTAATTCTTTTAGTAATTTGTTTGTGTTTTTTGTTTAAATGGAAATTTGACATTCTAAAGTTTAAGTTGCCTTTATATGTTTTTATTTTCTTTATTTTCCTGGTTTTTGTTAAATTTTCCAGTTTAGTTATTTCATTAATTTTTAGTTAATTGTATTTGCTGCTCTTTGATCCTTTGCTATTTCCTCAGATTTCTTTAAAAGATCCCTCAGATTTATTCTGGTTGCACTTCTTGGAACACTCACTTTTTGAATTGTTTAAACTTGAACAACAATTGTTTATTGCGGAATTTCGTATTTCGCAGATGAGGAGGAAGACAACACACGACGCGCTCTGCCTTCTACCGCTCAGCTTCCCCTGCTTCGCCTTTCCCCTCGCTATTCGCTATTCCGCTTTTCCTCCTCGGCTTTTCCGCTTTTCCCAAACAGCTGCCGCTGCCAAACCGTACAGTTTGAGAGTGAATATCGGACTGTGTTGGCAATCGTGGCGGTCGCCACTCGAGTCCGAAACCGAAACCGAATGGGAAACTGTCTCGGAATCGGAGTCCAAAAGCCGAAGTCGCATCGCACAATGGGTTATTTTGCACCACAAATGTGGGGATTTATTCCAGAATGTGTGATTTGATTTGATTTTTATAGTTTGCTAATAAAAATAAAGTTCTGCATAGAAATGCATATCAAATTTTCATCTTGACATAACAAAAGCCATTGGTTGTCGAAATTGACTTATATTTTCGTTGTATCTAATTAATTGGCATTTGGTCGTTTTTTATTCTTCAAGATAATATATTTCAATATATTTTAAATATAATTTTAACATTAAAATATTCACTTTTGATGTTGTTTTGAAATGGAATCAAAAACAAAAAATGCTCAGCCAATTCTACATTTTCCAACTTTTGGTTTTTATTAAACTTAAATAATCTGAACAACAAACTATATGTATTATTATTAATTTACCCACATCTAAAAGAATACAAATTAATTCCCGTTCAAAATATCCCCACCTGATTTGCTCTTTACTTTTTGTCTTAAATATCCCACTGTGGCGAAGCGGATACGAAGCGTGCGCTCTCATTGGAACTCCGAAAAGTATCTCAAAACTGGAAGTCGGTACTGGAACACACATACCCGTTGCTTTTGTTGTTGTTTATCCGAAACAACAAATAAAACCCGCAGCACAGCTGAGCGGAATTTTTACTACTACAATTTATCTGAGAGATACGAAAGCGAGCGAACGTAGTAACCCACACAGATACAGATACGCACGCACACTGTCGCACAAAAACCGGCATTCCTCTCTCACTGCATTTTTACGATGGGAAACAAACACACACACAAAAGAGAGTGGAACCCAAAAACCGAAACCGAAGAGAGACTCTTTTAAGAGAAAAATGAAAATAGGAAAAAAAACATTTTTGTGGGATTTCCCGATTTCTTGCAAAGATTTCCTTGTTTCAGCAAAATTTTTAAAATGATTTTTGTTGTTCAGACAAATTTTGCGCGCTGGCAATTATTATTAATTGCATTACGCAGTCCAAAATTTTCGGGAAAACTTCTCTCAAACTTTTGAGTTGCTTTTGTTGATTTTTGACGGAAAAGCAAGATTTCAAGAGATGAATATTTTTGATTCGGATTCAAGGGTCTTTCAGATTAAATTGCATATTTTTGGTAAGTATTTTTATAGATTTTATTAAAAGGAATTAAGAATATATATGTTATATTTTAAATAAAATATATTTAAGACATTCAGCACAATAATCTAGGCCAACTAAAACGTCTTTATAAAACTTAATAAATTAAAAATCACATGAAAAATCAACCTTTGGCTGGGCAATGAACTCATCTTCCCAATCTCTGGGCTCCCATTCCCAGAAATACAAACCGACGCCGCATAATTGTTTTATATTTGAACACACACAGAGTATGTATTATTGGACAATTGATAACCCCAAAAGTGAACCCCAGATGAAACCAGAAAAATCAATGAGATTTCCGTGGCCAAAGAGCCTCAATCTCAGCCATTGTCTCATTGGTGTATGTGAGTTTGTGATAACATTTTGAACTTTGACTTGACAGAGTGAATGCCAAAAATGAATTGTAATCGGAGAGGGTTTCTCAAGATACTCCGATATTGCGGGGGGCTAAGCTAGGCTAACCAACCAACTGAGACTGAGACTGAGACTGAGACTGAGACTCAGACATTTATGTTAAGGCAATAACTCAGGGCTTCAAGTCAACTCAAAAGACGTCGTATCAGTTTTCCGCACAAAAAATAAATTGAAAACTTTTGAAAAATACCCAAAAGTAATAGCTGAAAATAATAATAATGTGTGTGGCCTTTGAAATGCGAAACGTTTTATGGTTTTGTACGAGTAGGAGTGCTTTTTTGCTTCTTTTATATTTTTTTGGAGCTGTGAGTAAAACACAAAAGCCATAAGCTAAAATGCAAACTAAGTAAAATTGTGTTAGGTTGCTGCTGCTGCTGCTGATGATGATCATCATGATGATTAGGTTGTGGGGCTACACTCTAATAAAATTTACGACAATGCGAATGACTACGGCGACGTCTCAGTCTCGGTCTCAGTGCCGGTCTGAGAATAAGATAGAGATGCTGATGGGGGGATGGGGGGAATGGGGGGTTTCTTGTAAGCCCTGCAGTCAACTAACCAAAGCTAGCAAAGACCAAAGGCCCAAAAAGTATCTATCTATCCATATACAAATATATATATACATATATATGGACGTACATACGTATCTCTGCTCTTTTGTCTGGCTTTTTGGTGTGGGAAAGAATGCAGTGAAGGGAATTTCCAAGCCAAGACTTGGCAAGCCATGGCCGTAATGTGTAATGTATCTCTTGGATACATTTTTAAATTGTATGCCATACGCTGCTGGGGCTGTTTTGGAACGTTGACAATGCAACTGTATCTGTATCTGTACGAGCCCGCTGGCATCTGTATTCGTATCTGTAGCGGCAACTGTAGCTGTATCTGTGCCCCAGCCAAAAGGCCAACAACATTTGCATTGGCCATTGCCAATTAATCAGAAAAGAAACCAAAAAAAAAAAAAAAAAATCGAAAAGGAAGAAAAAAAAAGCAAAGGCTAAACTTAAAACGCTTAAAAAACCGAAACAGAAACCTGCAATTGATTTCAATATTTCAGCAGCATTGTATCTTTCACACAAAAAATATTTAACTGCAGTTTGCTGAGAGTGTGAGTGTGCCATTTTATCGTTGCGTAAATCAATATATATGGACGTACACTCAGAGAAACTAAAATATTACAAAAATATATATTTTTTTAAATATTTTTTTTACTAAAAAAGGTGGGAAAAGAATATATTATATTATAAAAACGAAATTGGAAAGTAACAAATTATATGATTATCAAAATATAATTGATTTAAAAACCAATTCCTTTCCAAGGATTTTTATGACAAGATAAATAATTATATTTCTTAATGTTTACCACGGTTTAAAATTTTTATTAAATGATTATTCATTAAAACATATAATTTTTAATGTCTTTAAATGAAAATTTGAATCCAAAATAATAGATTTGAGCATAAGGAATATTTATAAATAAAATAATATTACTACTAATTTGCAAATCTACATTTTTTTAAGCAAATCATAAGCTAAGCTTTATTTAAGTTTTTTTTCTAGTGCAATTTTAATTTTTTTTTGTAGTCGTAACTCCGCCCGCCTCGAATTGCATTTCAAGTGCCAGGCCAGAAATGGCCCAAAATGTATCTGAGCAGCGCCATGGGGATGTATCTTTGTATCTTTTGGTGTGTGTTTACCTTTCCCTTGTTGCATGCCTCTTGTTGCACTTTTCGTGCACCGTTTTCCATTCGATTCGATTTGTTTCGTTTCGTTTCCCTTTTCTTTCCCCCGATTTCTCTGCTTACTTTAGCTCGTTTTCTCCTTGGATTTTCGGTTTTTTGTGGGCTAGGTCAGTTCAAAGTTCACGTGTTTCGCTCCTATTGATTGAATCGCCATCGGAATCCAGGCATTGTTGGTTCAGCGCCAAGGCAACCTGTTCCCTGCCAACTAATAGATGGGATTTCGGGGGATTTCGCTATTGTCTATATCATTCCGCCCAAGTTGAGTGCATTTTATACCTCATTAATTGTGGATTGCCTTTACTGTACAGGCAAATAAGTGGTAGTAGCTGTTGGGATATATACATATATCTATATTTGTGTGGTGATTCCATCTTTTGGAAAGTTTTAAAATAGACCTGTTTGTTATTGCAGTGATTAAGATTCGTTTGGACAATAAAAGAAGGCATTTATTGGAGCTCAATAAAAGTTATATAAATAATGAATGTAAAGGCTTTTATTTTAAGTAAAGAGGAAATTACAATCGAGCAAATTTGTATATATATCAAGTAAATAATAATTAAAATTATTCCTTAATTTTAATAATTATTATGAATTAATAAAAAAAATGCCGGAAAATATATATTATACAAAAAACACCACTTTCCATAAGCAAGGAAAATTATTTACCATTTCCTTGATATGCATTTTTATTGACAGTCACATCATGCGAACTAAGGAGAGCACACCACTCCATAAATATATTTTTTAAATGGGTAAATAAAACCAAAAAAAAAATAACTTTGAAACCCCTCGAGGCCCCGAGGAGTCCATCGTAGAACTCGTCTATCCAGAATTCAGGTCAGTCCGACAACAGATGGCGCTGCATGCGAAATATTTTTTCAGGAGGCATACGCATAATTTCAAATTGCTTGCATCAAATGTTATTTTTATCCAAAACAATTTTGCTCCAGGGCAGCCGTGAGCTTGTTTTGCGAGAGGGAGGTGGGATATGAGAAGGAGGTGGGGTCATTTTCTGGGTGGGTGGGTGGTGTTGCCTAGCACAAAACCCTGAATTGTTGTTCTGGGGCAATAAATTGAAATGCACAAAAGAGCAGAAAAATAAAGCAAAAACAAAAATAAATACAAATAAACTAGAAAAATCCAAGCAAGAAAAACTGGGCAATAGGAAGCCGGGTCTTGGCCTGCGTCTTTCTACCAAAGCTTGTTTTACAGCTGCTGTACACCGAAAGAAATATTACATTTTTTGGGATAATATTAATGTATTAAATTCCTGACCACTTTTAGATAAACTTTAGTGTCTCCCAATTCGTACGTGGGAGTAAAAATAAATAAGTATTATGGTTATCATAAAGACATAATTAAATAATAATAACTTATCAAAAACTAAAATATTGTGTAAATTTTTCAATAAATTTTCTCAAAGTGCATTTGTTACTGTTGCTACGATTTAGTTGCGGGTCACTTGTCATGCGAGAAGGCAGCTCCATCTCCATCCCCATCTTCAGCCCCAGCTCCATCTTCATCTCCATCGTCATCTCTAGCCCCAGGTCCAGCTCCAGTATTCAGCATTCAACATTGAACATCCAACATTCAGCATTCGGCATCCAGCATCAGAAGCAGTTCTGCAACTGCAACTGGTCGCCTTGCCCGAGTCCTCAAATTGCCAGTTAGCCAATCTGCCGCCGCTCTCTCCTCTGCGGCAGCATCGGAGCTCCTCCACAAAAGCAACAACAACAACAACAATAAAAAAAAACGAATAAGCCCCCTTGGAAAAAAAAGAGAAGCGCCCCCTCTGCATCATCAACACTTCGCCTGGCCACATTTTTGCAGTTGTCGAGTGGCTTTGTTAGCGATGCGGCGGCGACTTGCAACTTGTTCTCAATTTCAGGATGCTGCGGGGTGGCTATTTTAAGGGGGCAGCAGTAAAGAAGCACTGAGAAAAATTAGAGTGCTGGTTTTGAAAGAAAGAAAAAGAAACAACTACGCTAAAGAGTTCCACAATGTCGAACTGAACTCGAAGGAAAGATATGATATATATACAAAAATATCTTTCTTATTTCAAAAATATCTAAAAACTGAAGTATCAAAAAATATGACATTAAATATTAAAATATCGATATTGGTGAAAAATATTGAAAAATTGTTTTTGAAGTTATTTGCTATATTTTTTCTATTATATTGTTACCAGTGTACCACTCGGATAAGTCCGAAGCTGGCCACTTTACAGCAAGAAAGAGACAGGTAGTTAAAAAGAAAGAAAAACAGACAGAGAAAGAGAGAGAAAGAGAGAGAAAATAAGAGAGGGGGAGCATCATGTAACCAGATAAAAAGAAGAAATGGCAATGGGAATTGCAATTTGAGGCGCAGCATCTGTGTGTGCGGGATTTTCCAGTTGTTGTTGTCTTTATTTTTATCTCGAGTTGTTGCTGTTGTTGTTTCTGTGGCATTTGAAACAATTTGAGCTAATTTCTGTAAATGTAGATCTTATCAAAAGGAGTTGCTTTTGGTGCAACAAATCCCAGGGATAACCATGGAGCTCAAAACTAACCAGCAAGTAAACTAAACAAGATACTCTGATTACGCTTCGCTACTCTTTTGGGGATGCAACATTTGTGGGTTAAGTGGATGGCCAAAATGATTTCGAGGTTAAGAAAATTCTTGGTATTTAAATCGAATGTAAAATATGTTAAATATGAGCAAAAATCAGTAATATCTTTAATGAAGTCTCATAAAGAACATCATTTTAAACATCAAAAGACTTCCTAAAATATTTATGACTTAATTTAAGCTATAGCTCAAGTTTATATAATTTTTCCTCTTCAATAAAACCATTAACACCCCAAATTCTTTCATTTAATACCCATAAACACTCTTCTTAAATGCCAGTAGTTACAAGAACCTTTTAAAATAATTAGCATATCTTTACTTAACACTCACACACACACAACTTGGAAGTTAAGCCAATGCCATGTCTTAGCCATAAAATAAATCACTCTCAGCAATTCAATTTTAAATTGCATCTGACATTACCATGCGAACTTTATCAAAGGCCACATAACCGTTGGATCATCAACATCGATTCCGATTAATGTAATGGAGGAATGGAATGGCAGACACTCACCTGGAAAGAAAGCAAAGCCAAAGAGCAGGGCATTAGTATAAATGAATAAATTTCACAGAGATCAAGGTCAAAGTAAATCCGATACTCTCGAGCGGAAATCAAAGTAATCGCATCCTTTACCCAGCCAATCTTTCATCTTCCAAAAAAAAAAAAAAAAAAAAGAAAAACAGAGAGAAAACTGGGAAAAGCTCCTGCCTCAAAGGCACGACCAACAAAAAAATAAAAACAAACCAGAACGAGAAGGAAGAAACTTAACCCAATTCAATGAACGTATCTATGTCAACATTGTGGTTGTTGCTGCTTGTTATCAGGCCATAAATGTTTCGAATAAAAAAATAAAAAAACTCCAACAAATAGAAGAAAATACATAGTGGCAACGGGGAGTTAGAATCGTTGGGAATGCAGTGCAGACCATCTATATTTGAAACAGCAATAACAACTTGGTTTCAAAAAAAAAAAAAGAGAATAAACGCGGCATCTGAAACTAGTCTGGCTAGATATTAAAGTATCTGTGTGCCAAAGCGGGTGGCGTTGCATTTGTATCTGTAAATGCACAAGTATCTGTGGCTGTGCGAGACCCATTTCGAGTTCAAGATTCTTTTGTGGCTGCAGCCGATGCTCTCAGTGCTCTTCTAGTTCTTGGAGTGGATTCCTTATTCTATAATCGGTAGTAGCATAGTTTAGGAGTACATTTCTTAAGAATATTAACATGTAGATGTATTAGATATATTTTAATTAAATGAAAAGCTGAATTAGTTAATTTCCCCAGACACCAAAGTGCAGAAGCTCCTTTGAAATACTTTAATTACTCAAGTGTAAGCTATCCAAAAGTAGGCCACAATTTGTATCTACTGAATACCAGGTATCTTATAGCTGAAGTACTCAACTCTACCATTTCTACTTGTCTTGTCCTTGTTTTCTATGCCAGTGGATTTTCTTATTCCTCCAGCTTTGCACATGGAGACAAGGCAAAGATACCCGAAAATGCATCTACTACTGTATGCATTGTGAAGATTTCAATTTGAATTGCATTTGATGTTTGCAGCTTAGTTGGATTTGAAATGTGGTGGTGTTGAGGGAGGTTGAGGGAGGTGGAGGGTTGGAGGGTTGTCTCAGCCTGCAGCTTCCGACCGTCTCCCCCCAACTGGTTCTAGATGAAGAAAATCCAAAGCAAATGCTGCCATTCATGTCGTTCGCCTGTCCTCGTTCGCTATGTTTGAGATATTGCAATGAAAACTGCACACAGAAAGATGTTCATACACTGAGGAGAAATGAGTATACTAGAGAAGAGATTATAGCTAGAGATTTTATAAGCATTTCATTTAATATTGTGAGAATTAGTAGAATAAGGGAGAGGTATTCAAGAATCGTTTATTATTTAGACCACACAATTATTAATAATTCAAAGAGAAACTGTTTGAATTATTATTAAATAATAATGAATTAATTATTTCTCAGCTTAATACGTATTTATATCATTAGGAAAACCTTTGCCTGTGCTTATATCGACTATTCCTACAAGAGTTTAATATTTAATCACCAAATAAATTATTTTATATCACAATTTCCATTTTGTATCCCCTCTTTTGTGCAGTGTAAGCTCCATATCTAAACAAAACCACACCAAACCGAACCAAACTGAACCATCTATCGCTGCCTTGGCTTAAGTTGGAGATGGTTCGTTGCATCGACTTGTGCCACATATTTTGATGGAATGCTGGTGGTCTTTTTTCCTCAACACCATTGAAAGTTTATTAAAGTTTTAAGCACACATTGCATTTGTTGTTTTTCTAGTTCTCTGACTTGTCCTGTCTCATCCAAAGAGCCATAAAGCCATAAAGTGATTTTTGGGATAGTTTTCATCGAAATGTGTTGCTGAAAAGTTTGTTTTATTGACAAAAGTTAAATATAATGGTTTTTAATTTATGATATAAATAATATAAAACGGGTGTTTACTCAAATTTTATTAAATTACATTAAATTTTATTTATGGCTCATTTAGTTGTATTTTTTATTACTTAATAATTAAATTTTATTGTTATTGCTGTTATTTTCCAGTAAGTAAGAACCACCTTGATTTATTTTATAAATTAATATCAATTTTGATTGCCAAGTCATATTTATTATTATTTTAACATCCATCAGTGTCAGATTTTTAAATTAAAAACTGTCTAGTCTGTCTAGCACTCGAAATCGGTGTCACTTCTTGGTCTTTTTTCTTGGTGTTTTACCTTGTTTTATTTTTTTTTAAGCGAATACCTGTATATATATTTATTTATTTGCCACATCAAGCCAAAGGAAAGAAGGGCATGAACACTTTTCAAGGTCCGAGATTCACACTGTGCTGGCCAGTAAAAAGTGGGACAATTAAAACGTTGCAGAAATCATCATAAAGCGAAGATCAGGTTTTCATTTTACAGCAGCCCTTGGATATCGGTTACAGATCCGTCTTCATCTGGATTTTATTCGCTTTATGGCTGCCCCTCAAAGACTTGCTTTAATTAAAATCGTGTTGAGGATGGCTGGAGGCCGAGGAGGAGAGCCAAGCCATCCTGGCCGAGTGTCAATTGGTTATCACTCATAATAAGCGATCATAACGCTGGACAGATGTGTCTCAGAGCAATGAACTCGAGGAACCTCCTCGAGTTTCCCCCCTCAACTCGCTGAGTGTCACTCCAATTGGCAGAATTCGCGGAATTCCAGCCTTTGATTCGGTTAGGTGTACTTGTTTTGTATCTGCCAGATGCATCGTGGATATTTTTAGCTGCCTCTGCGCGCATCCCCATCATCGTCGTTGCAGTTTCCACTCCACTCCGCTCCACTCTCTTTTCTTTTATTTTTTATTTATTTTTTTATAGGCCCAAGGCGGATTTTACCTCATTTAAACTTGTTCCTCCATCTCCATTGGCTTTTAGCTACTACTCTTGCGGCTTTGCCCCCCTTCAAGCCGGCGCTGACTTCTACGTCTACGGCCTTAAATCGTAATGATAGGTGGTTCCAGAAGCGTGTTTACGACTCCCCGGGAATACCCTTGCTAAGTGGGGATTTTCCAGATTTATTTGTGGTTTTTTTTTTCCTGAATATTAAAGAAGGGAAGTCTTGGAGAAGCGAAGGATTAGTCTTGAAATATTTTTGAGTCTTTAAAAACTTTAATTTATTATTTGCTATAAGTTGATAAATGTTTTAACACTTTTCATTAACTTTCTTTGCCCTTTTTAATATTTTAAAGCTTGAAATTGATTAATTTTGTTATAGATATGTATAATGAAACCCTATTATCTTTATTATACCACAGCGAAAATATTTAATATTTATTAGCTTTATTAAAAGCCAATTATAAAGCAAATTTCGTGCCAGAAAAACATTGAACAAATAAATTATATACCCAGAGGAATAACAAGTTAGGCATATAGATTGAAAAGATATCAGGGGAAAACTAATAATTGCCTAAACATTAAGTTGAACATTTTTCAATCGGTAAATAAATTATTTTGTGGCACGCTTAAAAAAGTTGCTCTGTTATTTCTGGTAATAATTATTAAAAGAATGTTTTTAAATAGGTCTTTAAAATAACTTTAGTTATATATTTAGATACTTTGAATTTTAAAACTAAGCAAACTTGTATTAATCAGGAAGTTCTTTTTATAATTTGTTATCGGATAATGCCATTTCCCGTCTTTGAATTTTTAACCACTTCCCCCAAAGAGTATCTCTGCATCTCGTCAGGCCTTTCTTTCTGGTTTTTCCCCTCAATCTTCACCATCATCATCATCATTGGCATCGTCAGCGTCATCATGCTGTAATTGTTAGACTGTAAAACTTTGGCTTTTGGTATGCGCACTTTCTCCTTAAATGCTATTTTTCGTTAACATTGTTTTCGCCGTCAGCCGACAAGTTCCCCTCTGTGCTTCTTTTTTTTCCCTGCTCTCCAAGATTAGCTGCAATTGCTAAGGTGATTCGTTGAAATATGTAGGAGAGGGAAGTGGTTGAGTTTCGTGTATATATGTATCTTTCAACATCTAATTTGTGGCTTTTCCTCGACTCGGTTCCGTCTTCTTCAGCTCGCACTCCCTCGCATTTTTTGTTGCTTTTCCGTGGCTCGTTGATTTTTTTGACATTTCCCCCCCGCGTAATCTGTAATTTCTTGTTTTGGCACTGCGAAAATTCCCATTGGTGTTTAATTGGCATTTTTTAGTGTCGCAATTTTAATGATTTAATTCTCGTTTGTATTGCCATTGCAGTCGAGTGTTGTGCAAATTGCTGTTGTCGTGTTGCAGTGTTGCAGGTTGCCGTTGCACTTTTGCCTGGGTGTGTTGACATGCGTCAAGCCACCGAAAAAAAATCGGACAATGGCAGGGAAATGGAAATGCTAATGGTAATGGAAATGCGCCGATCCAGTTGGGGATTGGATTTCGGTCCGAAATCCTATTGTGTTTGTGTGTGTTGGAAGTGTCTGGAAGCTATTGGCCGTGCTAACGACTTGGATTTTTGGATCTGAGCCTTCTGTCTGAGTGTGATTAGCAATTGGAGCAATTTGGAGCCAGGGAACCCACCTCACTTGATTTGGCCACAGACTTGCTCTGGTTTCATTTTCTTTTCTTTTCTTTTTTTTCGTGTTATGGAAATGCCAGCTCAGCTGAGGTATCTCTGAGAAAGGTGAAATTGTGGAGAGCGATTTGCATATCCAATGACTCGCCGGGGATCGACACATTCATTATGAGGCGGTGCTGAAAATTTCACAGGATTTACATCAGGCAGGAAAGGGGACTGAAAGTAGGGAAATTGCCTTGACTTGTGCGGAAATTTTAAGCTTTAGTCGAGAAAAAGTGATTGCAAAAAATGCTTTAAGAAACTTTGAAGTTATTGAAGTTCTTTTTGTTGGGAAGAAAGCTAAAATTTCTATAGTTTTTTATTAGTTTTTGCAATGATTTCAGCTTCAATTTAATGCCCTTAAATATACTGTTGGAAGAAATAATTATAACATATTTTAAAGAGGTTGAATTTGAATATGTTTGTTTTTTTAAAAGATATCTATCTATTTTCTGTAGTTTAAAACATTTTGTAAAATGATTTAAGCTTTAGTTTAATTCCTAAAAAGGTAGAAACTCTTTAAGAATACCTTATTCATTAAATTATTCATTAAAAACAATTTAAATATTCTCAAATCCTTTAAGAATCAATTCCATTTGTAAAACACTTTATTTCCCCACTAAAATATTCTTCAAATTCATAAACTTTCCATATTTTATTAGCTCTAAATACCAGATAACCTATCATGCAATTAGTTTACGTGAAAAGGTAAAAGTGCCCCCCGGAAAACACACACACACTCACTCACAGAACTCCGGGATATCAGTAACCCAATTTAGCCGCAATTTTCGAACCCTTCAACAAAGTGGAGCGTGCTCCAATTTGTAATCGAATCGATTCCCCTCGCTTACAGCGAATGAACCAATCTATCGCATCCGCAACAGACTACAGACTACAGAGTTTCAATCAAAATATCACTTGCTCTCGACACACTACAGCCACTTGTGGCACAAACCGCAAAACTGCTCAGGGGGATGCCAGATAATCGAGAGGAAAATACATAGTATGAGGAAAACTCAGAGGAAATCGGGGCGTGTCAAAGGGGAGTGCAATACCTAAGAAAAGACCTTGAAAAGCATGCAATTGCAGCTCACAACTTTCACCATTGTCGCCACCGCCGTCGACATGTTGCGTTAATTTTTCATGTCACACAGTTACAGACAAACGAAACGAAACGAGGCGAAATGAAGCCATGTTGCCCCAATCTGTGGCACTACAAAAAAATTTTTAATAAAATAATTAAGAAATATTTGATATTGACTTTTTATTTTAGGGACTTTGTATGTAATAAATATTAATCTATCATTAAAGTTTATCCAAGTTTCTAAGGTTTCTTAGCTTTTTCAGAGATCTTAACATTTTATGTTAGGTTTACCTTTTTAATTATTTATAAAAATATTTAATTTTAGTTATAATCTTAGACATTTTCCAAAGTTATGAATTATTTCTTTTGGTACACAAAAATTCCAACTTAAAAGGGGGATAAAACGAGCAGAAGAGACAGGTAGATGTTGAGATTAAGTGGAGTCTCTTCCACCAGGCGGCATCATCATTACGGGTCTTATCATCGCCGTCACGAAATGCAACCGCAAGGAAATCCCCACCCTGCTCCGCTCCACAACCCCACCTGACACCCTCTCTTCCCCCCGTTTTGCACTCCAATCTTTCCCTTCGCCAACGTTTTCCCTCTCAGCCCACTGAGATTGTGCCTTGCCGCATGCAATTAATGTTTTGTTTTGTCTTTCACCAAAGGCGGCACTGTGGAAAATATATGCCTATACATACTTATAAAATTATAATGATGACAGAGTATTTCTTTATTAATTTTTAACTAGAAAATGTGTCAATAAATAGTAATTCTTGTACCATAACAAATTTATCTAAAAGGAAGTCAAATACTTCAAATAATTTCAATAAAAGAATTACTTTAACTAAAAAATTAGTCAGAAAATTATTGCGGAAATATTTTTGATGAATTTATTTATGGCTTAAACCATTTTCTCTTAGTGAACGATCAGCAATGGGTGCTATGTATGGGAAAGGGGGTCGCGTTCTAGCAGCATCTTCTTCACGGCAGCGGCATCTATCCATCCGTTCGTTCGCTGCTGTTACATCTTGTAGGTTTGCACTTTATAGGTAGAAGTTGGTGACCCACACACAGATACTATTTTTTGCATTTATGTGTGTGTGTGTGTGTGTGTGCATAAGGCATCCACTGCAAATTGCATCTTTTTCTCGGCTTAGCTCACGTTTCTCGCTCGTTTCGCAAGCTATTGAAAAGTTTCCTTTGTCTCGCCCTGCCCCCTCCGTGTCTTTGTCTCTCTCCGGAGCTGGCAGTCGATCCACGTGTATATATGCCATATTATATATCTGCATCTCAATCCCCTTGTTTGAAGTTTAAACTATTTTATTGATGGCAACGGTGCATATTCATGCATTCATTCCATGGGAATGGGAAAATAAAAAGGGTATTTTGAACATATTTTTTAAGGAAATATATTTGGAAGATATCTTTTAATATTAAATTGAAGAAAAATATTGAATTGAAGGACATAACTATTGGCTTTTTCATTTATAATTTTTTCTCTCTTCAAATTATTAAAAAAATACATTAAAATTCACATAATCCTATTATCTTAAAATACGTTCTCTGTAAGGATGTTTGTCATAACCTAAAATTAAAATCAAGGTGTGCAACAGTTGTAGCTAAACTTGGCTGCCTTTTACCTTTTTTATTTCCCATTTTGCATTATTTTTGTCTGTTTTATTCCCCTTTATTTTGCACCTTAGCTCTAGACTTGTATTTGTTTTATTTTTCGGAAACTTCCTTTTTGTCTACCATCTGCGATTTATTTTTATTGTTCACCGAACCTGGGCTAGGGATTTATGCGCTTACCATAACCTTTTTTTCCCCCAATTTTACATACATTTATTGATGTAAGGTGAGGGGTATGCGATTTTTATGACAAAATTTATTAAAAGAGATTTTATATGGATTACCATTTAAATATACAAAAGCAGAGTTAAAGAAATTATGGTTTAAATTTTATGGTGATCAAGTCAAGTTTTATTTCATTGCTAAAGAAAACCCCTGCAAATACAGGATATAGTCTTAAAGATTGCGCAAACTTTAAACATTCACACATTCAGCCACACATGCGGTATATTTCCCACTACAAGCCTGTTTTCCATCTTCGCCTCCTGACGTTTGTTTGATGTTTGCTGTTCGATTGGATCGCCAGCAATTTAAAGTTCGGGCATTAAAATTTATAGCCGCAAAATTGGAAAAAAAATAAAGGAAGCCAAGGCAAAACCCGGACAAACATTTCAAACACTTGGAAAATATTTTGAAAAGAAACAAAAACAAACTGCGGAAGACTTTTAAAATATTTTGAAAACAAACAAAGCTGAAAAACTTCTAAGTCTTGTAATTCGATTCTGACCATTTATGAAGTTTTCATTCGATTTGGCTTCTTTCATATTTATTTAGATTTTTATATATTTATTTAAAGTAACTATTAATCAGGCTATTTTTTAATAAACAATAAAAATCCTTCCAGAAAAATCATTTAAGCCAAATCTCTATTATATTTATTGATTTTATTTTCCCAACAAATTAAACAAATAATATTATTAATAACATTTATGACACCCATCTGGAACCGACTCCTTCAATATCTGTCACTAGTTTTTCACCCAAAATAAATGGTGAACAACTAACTTTTGGTATGCAGTCACAACTTCAAGACAACTCACACACACTCAAAGACGTGTGAGGGGGGCAGGAAAAATAAAAAAAAGAGGAAACTGCATTGAAACTCATAAATCGAGTTTTTCCAATTTTATCCGACTCGCTCTAAGCTCTCAACTTCCTCCCCCTTTTCCGCCCGCTTCTCCTAAATCGTCTTCTTTGCACACGTCAAGGCGATGCGTTTTTTTCTTTTCCAAGCAGATTTTTCCTCATCGACTAATTTTTCTTTTCCATGCACAGTAACACACACACCAAGATACTTGTATTTTCCGAGACTTAATCATTATTTTTCCAGTGCTTTGCTTTCATTACTTGTTCACACACACTAGTAGTGCTTTTTGTAGGTTGTTTGTTGTTTTTTCTATACTCTTTAATAGGGTATCATAATTTGGATTTAAAGTTTGTCAAGTCTTAAGGGAAATATCTTTGACCTTGGTAGAATTTGTATTATTATAAATTATTATAAATAAATTATTGTAATAATTTAGGCACACAAAAGAAGGCAATAGATTTTTTCTACAACATTTAAGCAGCAATTTAAATTGATCTCTAACAAAATCAGCATTCATTCAAAACAAAAAATAAATTATGATGTATATTGATCCTAAAATGGTAACTATATTCCTTTCTATATCTATTTTTATTTGTTTAAGATCAAGGAAATTAATGTAAACGATTTCAACAAGGCACCTCTAAGCACTTAAATTGCTGTTACTCACATTAAGCCCTGATACCTTTGCAAGGGTATTAAAACTTCGATCTGTTAGAGTCCCTTTTATGTTTTTGTTATTTTTTTTTATATGTGGGGAGAAGGGGGTACTCTTCTTTTTCTTCCCACCTCTTTGGGGTTTTTCTTCCGCTTCTTCGTGTTTCGTTGTACTTGTCTTTTAGCACTCTTCTGTGTGCATTGATTTCTTTGTTTGCCAACAACAACAACAACAGCAACCAAAAGAACAACAACTGCAGCAATAACAAATGCATCTAAGTAAGTGTGCATCTGTATCTGTATCTGCTTGTGCGAGTGTGAAATGTATCTGTATCCGTAAGTTGACTTGTTGACTGCTCAGCTTGTTTGATACAAAATCAAGAATCACTAAAGTGGCATTACATACCTTAGATGCAGGTTTAAATTCTGCTCTTGAAGCAGCATCTTATTTATATATATTTTATGATTTATATTTAATGATTTGATTTAATCATTTTTAAACATCTTGGAATAAATTTGTAGGCGATACATTTAATTGGAAATATAATTGTTCTTTTATTATTAAAATCGTTTAAATTCATTTTTTAAAGTAATTATATTAATAAATTGAAAAACTGCAAAAAAATCTCTGCTAAATATAGAGAGATATTTTTTATAACTTTAAAATTTAAATCTTAGTTTCAATGTATTATTCTTGATATTATTTTATATGTCTGTATTGCTGATCTCGCTCTCTTCTTTCACTTATATTTTCTCACTTTTTCCCTCTCTCCCTCTCTTTCTCTCTCTCTCTTTCCTACACTCTCCGCTGATCAAGTGCTCAATTATTAGGACTTGTTGTACTTCTTGGCTTCCATTGACCATTCCGTGATTCCGAAAATCGCATTCCAATGCTTCCAGTGAAACCAATTCCAGTTTTCAATTGGAACAGCAAAGCGAACAAAAAAGAAGTCTCTCTTGTATCTCATGCTCTCTGTCTCCCTGCCTCTTTCTCTCTTACACTATTTCTCTCTCTGTCGCGAGTTCAGAAACCCATAAAGCTGCGCTGTCGACGTCGCTGCCAACGTCATCGCACTTGCCTTGCATTTGTATCTGTGTATCTTTGTATCTTTGTATCTGTGCGATCGCATTTCCAGTTAGAAGCTGCGTCGAATGTATAAGAGTGAGCGAAGAGCGATATAAGAGCGCTGGCTTAAAAGAGAACCTTTGGGAAAATTTCAAATTATTCGGCTTTAGTAGTTTTCGAACTTCCTACAAATTGGGGTTTTATTATAATAAATAATAAATAATATTGTATTTATCATCTTAATTCATGAATTAGTAATCCGTTTTCTGCTTTTTAAGATCCTGTAAACTCATTCAGCTATAAGTACTTTCTTCAGCTCAATATTTGACCTCCAGGAAATATGTAATTTCACTTAAAGTGCTTGACTTAACAATAAAAACCCAACAGAAGTCGAAAGTGAATTTTAATTTCATTCCTTGTCTGCGCTAATGAATTACCCAAAAAATTTGATGGCCCCTTAAAGTCGAGTTGGTCGAGAAACTGTCGTTAAAAGTTGAAAAATCGCTCGCCATAAAGCCAAACCCTTTTTTTTGCAGTTAAATTGAAAAAAAAAGTGTAAATGTAAAGGTCTCTGTATTCGTTATGGCAAAATGGGTTAAAAGTGTATGTAAATAAATTATTCGAGCTACCGCAATCAATTTGCGTGCTAATGAAAAGTCATTAAACGAAGTGCCGAAGCTGTTGGCAATGGACCTTTGTCATAAATAAGAATGTAAAAAAATAAAACGGGGAAAAGCTCTGGAAAAATCTCGGAAAACTCAGGCAGGCAGAAAAGCTAAATAAAAAAAAAAAATAAAGCCAAAGGCGTGGGCTTAACTCCATTCCATTCAATAGCCCAAAAAGGCCAAGACCTTTGACGTTTTCTGCCTTTGATTGCGGCCAGTATTATTCTTAGAGAGTTCAACTCTTGTCTGATCTGTCCGCCTTGACACATTTTCAAAACACACACAATAAAAGCAAAGCAAAAAATAAAACTAAAGGAGAAGCAGAAACCGCAATTGAAGAAACTGCACAAAAGGCTTGAAGTTTGTCAGCACTTTGACATGTTAATTACATTTACGTTTGTCCATGATCATAATCAAGCCCGTGATGATGCAGATGATGATGATGATGAGGTGACAGCCCGCATTGGAGTGGCAAAACAACAACCCACAAAACCCGACAATCTCTTTAACAGAGGAGAGGCCTTTTATTGTACTTGTGAGTCCTCGGCTTGTTAAAACAAGAAATTAATTTATTTTGTATATTATTTTATTATACTTTTTAAGATAGAATTTCATTTAAATTAAATGTTTACCTTTACTTAAATCTAGGGCCAAAAATGCATACAGAATATCAGTCATTATTCTTAAGTTTTTAGATAATTAATTAAATAAATATTTTAATGTTAAAATATATTTACTTCTCATCAAAAGTTTCTTTTTTTTTATCTCATGAATTATATCTCAAAATCTTCAAAATGCGTCACCTGCTTTTCAGGCTGGCAAACTTCACCCAAGACTCGGTGACTGTTGGATTCTCTGGGTTGGCCACAAAACTACAACAAAAATTACAAAAAAGGAATTAAAAAAAAACTCACAAACAAAAAAACACCGAATCTTGATGGATGTTGTGCCGCTGAAAAGATGAAGAGAAACGAAGGAGGATGGCGCAGGCCCAGCGTTGTCATTTGATGTCATCGTATGATATGCAATTTAAGCAACAATTTATGATAGCTGCCTAAGCACGACAACAACGATGACAGGGCAACGTTGTCGCGACCACAGAAACTCACTGAAACTCACAGAAACTCTCAGAAACTCAAGGAAAAACTCAGGGGCTGTCACATGAGCAGGAGGCGGCGGCGGCGGCTGATTGAAAGAGATAACCCGTAAGATGCAAATCCGTACCGTTTTCTCTTTCCGCATTTTAATGCACTCGACAACCGCAGGGCAATTGTTGTGACACAAAAATGGAACCAAGTAGAGAAATTATGATTGTATATGGTATTGATAGCAATGGCTCTTAATTTCAGAAAAAAATAAACAAGAAAAACAATCATTAAATAGAGCTCTCTGTAAAAATCCTTCCATCTGTGGCTGACTTCACTGCCGACTTCATCGAAAGGAAACTGCAAATATACCCCAGCTGCCACATGAATGAAGCTAATATAAAGTTGAGATATAGTTGCAGTCACGAAAAGGAACAGTAATTTATGGATATATTTTAAAATACCTGACCTTTTGCTTAAAGTTTCCAAATAAATATTTTATGCAAGTTTAATCTCTAAATAAATGACCCCTTAATAAACTTGGACTTAGATTTTTGCTATTTCATAAAGAATTAAATAAAGTAAAGGTAAATGTAATGGCTTTCTGTTCAGATATGTATATCATATTTCCTATATAATGCTAACAACTTTTGTACATTCCCATATTTATTTGTATCTCGCAGCATGCGAATGCGGAGATATATAATATTAAACTAAATAAGTGTACGTCACGTACAGGACATGTCTTCGTCTGCGGATGCGATTCCCTCTGCTCCTTGGTGGCTCTCACATTTTCTTCAGCGTTCAGCTCTCCAAGGAAGGTCCTTGTAAGCTCGTTAACAGTCGAGGAGAAAGCGAGGACGATGGCATCCATACATGTCAATGCCAGATGCCATTTTGTGCCACTTATCAGCTTAGTGACAGCTTCAAAGATACTCTGCATCCGGCTTTATGTACAAAGCGGGTAAGGCAATGAATTTTGATAGTTTATAGGAATTTTTAAACCTATTAAATAAGGTTCTTTTATAAAGATAAGGTATAAATAATTAGCTACTTAATTATAAATATTTTAAAACTTTAAATTTCAATATAAAAATAGAACTTTGACGCTTTGCAATGAGTTTAGAAGGAAACTATCTCTTAAAATATAAATAAAATTAACTAAACAAGTTAGCAAAGCTTATATTTTATATTTAAAACGTATTTACCAATATTATAGAGTATCTTAAGCTGCAGCATGTATATAGAAGCTGTCACTTGTCTACTTTAATAACCAAACTGCAGCATCTGTTCCCAAAACGATGATGTATTGCCCTCGATGAAATGCCAAACGTTGCCTCGCCTCTCAATTAGTTGCATTCAACATGGCTTTCCCTCCAAATATATATACTATCCTGCATATATATTCCCCTTTTCCCAGATTAAGTTAAAGTCGACAAGGTGAAACTTTATTTTTAGCCTGGCTCAACTTGAGAGCTGGCAAATTTTTTTTTTATTGTCGTTGCCGAAATACCTTGAGCAGGAATGAGCTCCTGGGGCAAGCCTCGCTCCACAGCCATCAACTAGGCTGGTGGAAAAAAGTTTATAACTTCTCAAGCACTAAAAAAAAATATAGGTAAAGAAAAATACTAATTTGAAATTTATTTTGGTAAATAATAAAGCTTCTATCGCTTTTAATACAACTTTTAATACATCTTTTAATAATCTTTTAATTCATACAAAAGAAATCCAAGCCCTTGCCAATTTTTTTGCAATTTTCTTTCTTTCTCTGTAAAGGACTCGGCAAAGGTATATTTTTTACCACTCCAGGGACTTTTCACTGTGCCCCCTTTTCCACTTTTTTTCATATTTTCCCCAGTGACCTGACCAAAAGCCTCCAGGAGGAAGCGCAGTGACAAGAGATTTAGTTGACTTTTGTTTTGCTACGGAAATGGCAAAATGGCATGACAAAACGAAGAATGCACAAAAGGTATGAGTGGGCGGTGCTAAGGTGGGTGGGTGGCTGTTAAGGTGTTCAGGTGTACGTGTAGGCGGGTGGGTGGTTTGGTGTGAAATGAAACGGACGTGCAGCTCTGCATTGCCTTTTGTCTAGTGCAGTTTTCTGTAGCTTGTCCCTTGCAAATTGCATGCTGGCACGCCACGAGGATGACGACGACCATGTTGATGTGGAATCTTCGCCTCAGCAAAAGCCACCTAGCCAGGAATCCACCCCTGACTGAAGGACAGGCAAGGACTTGGTGGAATTTAAGTCTAGGTGTTTTTGTGGCGGTGGCTTATCTCCGGCTCAGCTCAGTCTTAAAAATTTTCTTCTTTGACGTTAGACATATGCAGGGAAAGGAACATGAAATTATGTTAAGAAATTTTAAAGATTAAAGCAGATTTTTAGTTACTTTTGGCTGGCCTTATGACAGGATAATGCACTAGCTAGTCATTATAATAAGTTATTTAATTATTTAGTAAATAGTACAAAATAGGACAATGATGATACATAGGCAGCATTTAAATGTATTAAAATTATGCCTTCGCAGTCAGAAATTAATTTGTACAAGAAATATTTATCCTTAAATTACAAATTATAATAAATTCTCTTAGCAACCCTATTTTTACCACAAAAAAAAATCCTTGGTAACAGTGTAAAAATAGTCATAAAAAATCCGTTTAATCAAAGATATTTTATGGTAAACTGCTTAAATCCCAAACTTTGCTTCACCTTTCCCAAATAATTAGTGTAAAAGGAGAAAATGGATGTGTTTTTTTCACCAAAGGCCATGCTTTGCCTGCAACTTTTTTCTTTAAAATCAACCAAAGTTTAGATAATAAACTTCCTTTTTCGTACTCTCCCCTCAGCAACAGCTCAAGTTTCTTCAATACATTTTCACCGTGAGAACTGTGTCAAGGTGGCGCCGGGCTAAAAAAAAAAATACAAACTTCTCCGGCGAAAATTAGATTTCCACCAGCCTCAATTTTCCTTCCCCCTCTCTCGGCACTCAATTTCCCTGGCCAATGTGTCAAAGTGTGCTGCCATACCTGCCCGTACCTGGGCAAAGTGCGTCAAGCGAGAAGTGCCGCCAAAGCATCGTCACAGGAAAAAGAAAGTAATTAAAATTAATTATAGGGCAAAATGGCTGCGCCAATGAAGTTATTCAAAAGTTTTTTTTTTTTTTTTTTGCAACACACACATATACTTGTATATATTTAATAAATTTAATGCCCAATTAATTGGTCAACGCTTAAAGACGCTTTCGGCCCGCGAAGCTGGTCAGCGGCAAGCAACAAAAATATTTAATTGCATTAATAACGACATTTTTACGTGTTTGCGTCTAAATTAGACGTTTTAATTAAAATTATGATGACCGTCGGGACGGTGGAACGGAGGTTGCTAAAAGTAATTTTCAACTATAAAGGCCCGACTTAAATTTGTTCACAAGTCTTCTGTGAAATAAATAAATAAATTGCTGGTCCCTAGGAAACCGAGTTTAGCTTGCAATTTAATGGACTTCTAATTATAGATATATTTATTATGTTTTTTAATTCTAGGAAATAAACACCAATTCCTTTGATAATACCTATATTACTTTGTTTACTATCAATTATTAAGCTGAAAATTAAATATTACCTAGAATTTAATTAACAGACAATTCTTAATATTTATATGTTCTTAAAGACTTTTTGGAATATAAATTACATACAGATATAGCCATATAAATACCCTAAATATCTTTAAATTATTTTCTATTAAGACACTTAATGTTTATAATTTAATGTAAATCTCCCGAAACCCTCTTGTACTTAATATTATATTACACCAAACATGTGTTCTCCATTTAGCTTACAATTATTGTTCACATATCGAACAATTAATTGCCGCAGTTCAGCAGGATCTCTGTGCAGCTGAAACTGTAATCATAGAAGCTTGTAATGCAATTACCTCAGTTTAGCCTGCGCTACAGTGAGTCTCAAACTGTAATCAACATTTGGCCACGCCAAAGCAGTAAATTGGCCTTTTTAAATAGCCTTGGGCTGCTTTGGCCCGACCCCAAAACTGGCCATAAAGTGAGTGAATTTAAATCCCACAATATGCGAAGCTCAACACAAAATTAAAGTCAATTAAGTAAAGGCTGGCAATAATTAAAGCAAGCAGCAAACACAACAACAAAAGCAAAAGAATCCAGAGAACAATGTTATTAATACGCTTAACCCTTCCACTCCTACAGAGGTAAAATGCAAGAATTGTGCAGTCACGCCCACCGATATAAATTGAATTTAATGAAGGGATGGATTTTGGTTTATATTTGTTGGCCAAAAAGAGAGAAAGGTACTTCTTAATTTGTCAAGGTACATGTTATATATAAAATTACATATTAAATTGGTACATATAATTAATTAATCGATAAATATTACTTGAGGGATTTTTTTCTTTTAAATTAAATAAAATACCTTCCCATTATACAAATATTTATTATATAAAAGAACCTCAAAATGGTCTTCAAATTAGAAAGCTAATCAAAGAAATTTTAAAATAATATTAATGATGCCCAATTTTGAATTCTGTTTGATTCTAGAATATAACAAATTAGTTTAGTAAATTCTACATAAATTGTACCTTTCATGTACCTTCAGGTACAAATTACTAACATTAAATCCCATCTATAGCCATCACTAAGTGTGTGTGGGTTAGTAGAGATATCCTGATAGGAAACCGGAAAGGGAAATGCTTTTAGCGATTTATGGCCCACAAAGTTCGTTAACCAACACTGGCGCATAACCACACAAACACTCTCCCACACACACACACACACAAGGAGATTTTCCTACATTTATCCATGTATTTGTGCATGCAAGCACACACACAAAGCTGGGGTCAGATTACCAGCAAATTAGCGGTTTATTAAAGCGTCATTAACACTTTATAATTTAAAGCCCCCCAAAAAGAGCACTCACACAAATACTCACACACACCCGTACACTCACAAAAAAACCGCCAAAAGGCAAAAAGCGCCAGGATAAAGAAAAGGTGGCAGCTGTGATGGGCGTGGCTGGAATGGGGATGAGGTTGCCAAAAAAAAAAATTGTTAAAGCCAGAGGCGGGACGTGGCCGTCAGCTAACC